>JASDQU010586331.1:0-14797 GCA_032191745.1 Picea mariana | reverse complement strand
TAAACTCAGAACTAAAATCTTGTTTCTCACTTAAGAACTGATCGGGTACTATCTCTTCATGAGGGTTTTCACCCAAAAACTATGGCTTGGCCCTTGAGAAAAAAAGAGTTTTCTCTATCATAGGTTTATCCACCACAGGGGTTTCTACAACAATTTATGCAACAAAACCATTTCAAGCTAGAAAACCATCCCAATCATAACCTAGGGTTTTCAAATGATGAACCAACAGTAATTTAATCAAACCATGGTTAAAGAGGCTAGAATATAGATTCTACTTCTTGTATCTCTTCGACATTTTATACAAACTTCTTAGCAAGTAAATGACATATTTAGATGGAATCCAATAAAATGCATGATCAATATCACATGGTAAAGGAAGACCAGGCCATAACAACCTTCACAGGTAATAAATTGTTTTAAAACCGCTAACAAACCATGCCATATAACCTTGAGTAGGGAGACCAGAATACCTTTGTCACAACAATCTATCTTTCAGGAGGTGATGAAAAGACTCCATGGTACTTTGTCCAATTTCAAATTTTTAAACCACTTTTGACCAGTGAGAGGGAGACATGTTGCTTCACTCATAAAATCTTCAGTGATCTCCAACTGAATATCACCCACCTTTTCTCTTTATCCATCAAATGTAAGGGATAATTTTTTGGCCATTTGCAAGTTATAACCCTGGAACTTATTAATAAACATATCCCAACCCTGGCTCTTCAAATCCTCACTCACATCATCATAAAGAAACAATGTTTGAAAGCTATTCGTCTCTACTCAGATGATAAGGGCCATCACAGGCTCGAACAGAATGTAGAAAGGGCAACTCGAACCAACTATGGTTTTATATGACAGTGGAAAGAGGGATAAGTCTAAGCGGACACCATACAAAACCAAACAAGCATAGAACCTGTGTGATCAAAGCAAACATGTGGAGGTCTTGGTTATGAGTTTTAAACACTTTTGGTCATGAATGTTCTGAGTACATCACACTACCCAAACTATTAACTTGAAATGAGAGGCCTATCAACTCATTCTGCCAGCCAAAAACGACGTACAGGATACGGTCTTGGTGTGTTTAATTCCCACGACATGTAATAGGTATACTTGATTTGAAAAGGTTAGGAATGGATACTTTTTTACAATCTAAATGAAAAAACAATATTTGATATCAAAGTTGATTTACCAAGAATTTAAAATGAACAAGATTTTAGTCCAAATGCAAATAAACATAGGTATTATATCGATATTCAAACAAACTCAAAAGGAAAATCATCCCAATATTGAATAGGAAGTAGATACAAGTCACAATGAATTTTTTAGCAACCAAGAAATGGATAGAGTCATAATGAAAAATTAAGTTTAAATGCTTGATTCATGCTTATAGTCATGAATCAAGCATTAAAATGCAATATAAAAGTAAAACAAGAAAAATCAAACATCTCTTTAATAACCGAATAATCACCCTCAAATAATAATATTTACAGGATGAGGGGTAGGCAGCTACATGAGTTGTCATTTGTCATTGAAAAAGAAAAAACATGTAGGGTTGCCAACAGTGGCGAATTACTGGGAGAAGTAGTTATCTCTGCATCACCAACAAGTTCACGTTGGGACTGATTAAGAATGATTAAATATTAAAGAACAGTTGAAGGAAATCAGGCATCTAAATCAAATTCCAACAATCATCATACAATCCATCTTTAGATGTCTTTCTGTTCAAATGCAATCTGGTGAAAATTTTTAATTATGAGAGCAATGATACTCAAACCAATGGATCTGATACTATTGAAAGGGCCACTTCTGCCAGTAGGCATCCATAGCCTCAGTAGGGATGTCAATTAATCCACTCTGACATCTCTACCCTGTCCAATAAATTTCAATTCAAAATGAAGGACACTTACGACCAATATCAAAATTTATACCTGATAATTTTCTTGGACCCAACATTGCTTCAATGCTAGCAGGCATGTTCAGTACCCCGACGAAGTTGTCTTTGCATCATGCATGCATTTACCTGCTGCCAGCAGACCTTTTCAGTATCTCGACAGGTTTACAGACACTTCCCACAACTCTCTAGAAATTATTTACAATTTGACATAAATTTAATGATCTTCAGAAGAGCGGGATGATGTTGAAAATTTCAGTTTTCAGAACACTTGATATTTTCGAGCCTTAATTTTTGCTTGATGACCTTCATAATGATCTGAAAATAGTTTTCTGATAAGAATAACTTTTAGAGGACAGGAAGGCATAATCGAATTGTTTTCTTTAAAAATAGGGACAACGTAAAGAGCTTTAAAGATGATCGTGTCTTCTCATGATTATAAAGTGAAACCAGGAAACCTACTTCGAACATAAAGTTTCTTTAGCTAAGGCCACTTTTCGACAATTTACAACATTGATGCTATCAAAATTTCTTGACTATTGCTTCATGATGAGGCATTATGGTTTCCCTTAATGAACTAAAAGGTGACACAGACATAAGTTTAACCAGAAAGCAGCGAAAACAAGCAAAATGAAAAGAACCAAAATAAAAAAACAACAAGAAAATTCAAAAAGAAAAATATGTACAGAGGTAAATCTAGAATCATCACGGGAAATATTTTTTTTGAGAAGTTAAAAGAAAATAGAAAAGTCTTTGTTAATATAAGTGCATTCCTACTCGTGGCACCTTGGGTCAGGATTGAGTCGATAGTTCATTTTTTTACTTATCTCCTTACTTTCCATTTAAATTTTTCATAATAATACTGCGGTTTTGAAAAGAAATATTCAGCGAAAAGAAGAGGGAAAAGGATCAAGTCGAATTCCCTGACAATAGTCATATTATGGTTCTCTTTTTGCACCCACTTGTGTTCTTTAACTGCATTATTACAAAGAGAGATAGTGAGAGATAAAGCTAAAAGAAAACCTGCTCCTAGACCTACTCTAACTACTAAACAAATCAAAATACTACGTAAAGTCATGCTTCCAATGTATCCATTGGAGTAACTCCAATCTTACAATGGAAACAAAATAAAAAATTACTAATAAGAAYGGTAGTATATCGAAAAATGACAAAAATATATCATACTTACCTTTATCATCATCATTTAAAAACAAGGGAAACATGATCTTACCATTCCCTTGAAACTTCTTGATGTATGAATCCTCCAACCATTCTGCAATCTTGTCGTGATATGGGTCATAATGGCATGGASGAGTGTAAGTAAGTTTGGAAAACTTTTCAAGATTATGGGGAAATGACATAACCATCAGCCAAGGMCGAAGTGCTCCATCCTCCTAACAATTCTCCAAGTGTTCATTAATTTCTTCACATGCGGGATCTAAAAGAAATATGTCATGCTTACTTCCTAGATATTTAGGTAAAAACAAAGCAAGCACAACTTTATCTTTATTATGAAGATTTTTYACATACGAATATTCAAGCCATCCTAAGATCCTGTCATAAAAATTAGGATGCAAACTATGACTTTGATGAAACAAATATATCRATGGGGAACACATCAAAAGAGGATTCATGACATCAATTAGATCACTGGTTTGAATGCTTCCTTTGATGATGTTGATCGTTCTGAAATGTGAAGCATAAAAATTAAAATTCGCATTGTATTTTTCAAAAATAAACTATGTAAAATCATCTCGCAACATGTCTTTTTCCCATGTGAGTGATGAAAGTGAAAGAGTGTCAAATCCTACTTCATAAATGTTACGTTTGGAATTAATTTCACCAAATCTTGGCATATCGAAAGGATTTGATTGTGGCGGAAAAAAGTAGGATGTTGTGGGTAAAGTATAAAGTCAACTAGAATCTAAGAAAATATCAAGATATAAAGAGTAAAAGGAATCATAAATGAGCACGTGAAAAGGATCTCTTGAGCTATGATATTTAGCAATGGTATTCTCAAGACATTCTTCTTCACTTTCACTCTATTTTGGTGATAAATTCTTCATCATAGTATGATAATCTAGATTTTCCTGGAATGTATGATAGATAATTCAAAACTTTCACAACAAACATCTAATATTTCCTATGGATAAGGTATAATTTGTGGATGAAGGTTTAAGGTTTCTTCTTCCAATTGCATATTTACATCTCTAATCAATTTCTTGGGAATGTTAAAATACTTAGGATTATTTTCCTCACCTAAGTGTTCTTCAATAACTGAGTTTAAGTATTGATTAGAGAAAGAGTTTGAAGAATATGGGCATTCACCTTGACCCATAATCGAATCTTCTTCCATGATGGTCGACGAATGAAAATACAATGATTCAGAGGAAAGGCCAATTTGATTGTCAGTAAGAACCTTTTCAATAGGTTCTACCTCCTTTGCTCGTTCAAAATTTTTGGATGGATTTTTCTCATCCCGCGAACAAAATTCTTCTCGCAATTGAGTGATAGGATTTGTAACTGGTTTGTCATTTGCGATTGAACATGACTAGATGAAGGGGACACAAGCATCATAGAGAAGATTTAGTAAAAATGACATGTCATCAAAATTAAATTTACAGAGAACATGATGGATTCTTGTTGAAAATCCTTCTGGAGGTGAGTTGTCATTGATTAGAAAAGTCTGAAATTCTTCACATAATTGATTATAATCATAGATTTCAAATGCATCTAAAAAATCCTCTACAAATTGAAACCAATAAAAAATGTGATATGCTGGAAAAGACTCAAACCAATGTTTAATCTAACCCCTAATAGTAAAAGCGAACAATCTGCACAAAAATTGTAAATCAGAAATTCCATGTTTGATTCATTTGCACCAAAACTTGTTAAGGTGGTCTTTAACAGATACATCCCCCCCACCATCAAAGGTGAGTTTGGACAACCGAGAGACTGTCTCGTTGGGAACATCGGGTAATGAGAAGTGGAAAGCATGTTCCAACACAGTGATTTGGGGAGCCATCGGGAAATTAAATATATTTGAAATAAAGGCTCCTACAAGACCTGCTTATCAGTCGACCCTCCTTCTAGTGCCAATTGTTGACAGGAGAAATTGACTATTCGTCAAATGGAAGAGCGAGTCTAGTCTGGGGTTGTCTAAATAACCCAATTCGTTTGTTGTAACTCGTTCTGATGGGTTTAATAGCTCCATTAGCCAATCTAAAGTCCTAAAAGAAAATAAACAAGTGAAAGAAATAACTAACTAATTACTAGATAATTCATATTATATATGTACATATGCTCTAATATAACTATTGTAGGTGTATTTAAGCAAAAAATATACAAATATCACTTATGTACATCATTTACAAATTGCAAGCTTTAATCGAAACTTATGAAATTAGATGCGAAAATAATTTATTTTAAGAAGTATATAAAGAAAGCACATTTAAATCTTTTTTGTTTTCTTTTATAAATCTAACTAATCTTGAATTGAATAAACTATGAAAGGCTGACGTGCAGGTAGTCAAAAGTTGAACCAAACATTCTAGTTTCAATAATATGTAAATGACTGAATTTGAGAAACAGAAAGGAGCTAACTTGTTGTTAGTTAGTGAGATGTATCCAAGCATATGTATGAGTGAAGAACATCGAACTGCCACACCCAAGAGAAAAATCTGCAATAGACTTTATGACTGTTCTAAATAAATTTAAAACATGTATTGGCAGTTGAGGTTTAGTGATAGAGGAGGAAACATAAATTGAACCCTGTGATCTTATAATTGCACATAATTACAAAACGATAAATATGAGTGTAACTTATTGCATTTCATCATTCAACTAAAATTCAAAGATAAATCCTGACATTCGAATTGAAGATATGATCACAGTCTTTATATCTAGAGCAAAAAATTATAGATGATATTTATAACATAAGTATCCAAAACATAATAGATCATTAAGTCTAAATCTATCAGACCTATTAATATATCAGGATTGACAAAACATATGTGAAAACATCATTTACAAAAGGCTAAAGCCAAAATGCCATATGGTGTTTCATTAAGTCTTGGAATGATTCGTCCATCTTATGCTCTAGGCCAAGATGATTTCGATTACAAAATATGGAGTATTTAAAGATTTTATGAAAGATAAACTTCCTATATTCTAATATAGGATCAGATCTCAAAAAAGATCTAAAAGTTACAAATACAGAAGGCCTAAAAGCCACTCATTATCAAACTATATCTTCAAAATTTATGAAAGTTTTCTCCTATTTACAAAATAAGAAAAAAGGAGATAGATAATCAACTAAGTCTAGCATGCTCCATCCCATAATATTAGCATCAGATACATCCTATCCTGAAAAAATGAAATGAGCAAGTCAAATGTTTTCTTAATTAACAATTCCTAAATTTTATATGAGAAATTGACTTGGCTACAAAAATTCTCGATTCTGCAGGCAGTCTTATTATTGGTAACATAAATCCAAATCGATCCAGATTGATTAGAAAAATAACAACTAAAGCATAACTGTGATAAAAACCAATCTTACCATTTAACTAATAACAAAAATTGAATCACAATATCTAAGAATTTATCACGGTCTTTACATTGTCATCGTTTTTTATAATGATATTGCCTATCCTTTTTAAATGCTTTGCTTGTCTTTGTGCATTGGCCTTGAGTTCTTTGTTTTCGTTTACCAATGAATCATTGTGATTCATGAGAGATTTGATCTTTTCTTGGAGAATGGGGATGTCTGTATAGTACTGCCCTATCCAATGAAAACAAACTTCAAAATGTACAATAGGGGAAATCGGTTGAGGAAGCGTGTAATTGTGTGCTAAAACATCACTGTTATCCATTGTTGGCCTTTGACCAAGATTAATACCTATAAATTCCTTGTTGTCTTTTAGACACGGTGGGAGATTATTGACATAATCGAATGGTTAATATGGTTTGGAACAATTCGGATCTTCCTATGCTAGAAATATTTCAATCTCGGAGTCTAAATCCTCATGGATCTCGATCGAATCGATTGAGCTCACATGAGGATTGGATCTATTACAAAGACTCCTCGAAATAAGTTGACGAACCCTCTTATTATGAAACCCTATTGCTTGATTATTCTTTGACTGTTTGCGAGGGTTTTTGTTGTTGAATTTTACTGTAGGGTTAGAGAAAACAATCGATTCATGCACATGAGTTTTAATAAACTCAGAACTAAAATCATGTTTCTCACTTAAGAACTAATCAGGCACTATCTCTTCACGAGGGTTTTCACCCAAAAACTCAGGCTTGGCCCTTGAGAAAACAAGATGTTTCTCTATCATAGGTTTATCCACCATAAGGGGTTTCTACAACAATTTATGCAACAAAACCATTTCGAGCTAGAAAATAGTCCCAATAATCACCTAGGGTTTTCAAATGATGAACCAACAGTAATTTAATCAAACCATGGTGAAAGAGGATAGAATCTAGATTCTACTTCTTGTATCTCTTTGACATTTTATACAAACTTCTTAGCAGGTAAAATGACATATTTAGATGGAAGCCAATAAAATGCATGAGCAATTGCACATGGTAAAGGAAGACCAGGCCATAATGACCTTCACAGGTAATAAATTGTTTTAAAACTGCTAACAAAACATGCCATATAACCTTGAGTAGGGAGACCGTAATACCTTTGTCATAGCAGTCTATCTTTCGAGAGGTGACGAAAAGAATCCAGGGTACTTCGTCCAATTTTGAATTTTTAATCCACTTTTGACCAGTGAGAGGGAGCCTCATTCCTTCACTCAAAAAATTTCGGTGATCTCCAACTGAATATCACCCACCTTTTCTCTGTATCCATCAAATTTAAGGGAGAATTCTTTGGCCACTTGCAAGTTATACCCCTGGAACTTCTTAATAAACATATCCCAACCCTGGCTCTTCATATCCTCACTCGCATCATCATAAAGAAACAATGTTTGAAAGCCATTCATCTCTACTTGGACGACAGGGGCCATCATGGGCTTGAACAGACTATATCAAGGGCGACTCGAACCAACTGTGGTTTTAGATGACAGTGGCAAGAGGGATAAGTCTGAGTAGACACCATAAAAAACCAAACAAGAATAGAACCTGTGCAATCAAAGAAAACATGTGGAGGTATCGGTTATGGGGTTTCAACACTCTTGGTCATCAATGTTGTGAGTACATCACACTACCCAAACTCTTAACTCAAAATGAGAGGCCTGTCAACTCATGCTGCCCGCCAAAAATGACGTACAAGATACGGTCTTGGTGTGTTTAATTCCCACGACATGTAATAGGTATACTTGATTTGGAAAGGTTAGGAATGGATACTTTTTTACAATCCAAATGCAAAAATGATATTTGATATCAAAGTTGATTTACCAAGAATTCAAAATGAAAAAGCTTATAGTCCAAATGCAAATCAACATAGGTATTATATCGGTATTCAAACAAACTCAAAAGGAAAATCATCCCAATATTGAATAGGAAGTAGATGCAAGTCACAATAAATTTTTTAGCAACCAAGCAATGGATAGAGTCATAATGTGAAATTAAGTTTAAATGCTTGATTCATTCTTACAATCATGAATCAAGCATTAAAATGCAAGATAAAAGTAAAACAAGAAAAATCAAACATCTCTTTAATAACCAAATAATCACCCTCAAATAGTAATATTTACAGAATGAGGCGTAGAAAGCTACAGGAGTTGTCAATTGTCATTGAAAAAGAAAAAACATGTAGGGATGCCAACAGGTTGTTATATTTTCATTATGATTCCACTCACTGTGTTCTTACAGTGTGGTCTTAATTGTGAATTGGAAACGCTCGTGGTTTTCCTAGGCTCGATCAGGGTTATAGCTAATTTTGGAAATGGTGACTATTTGTAAATGGTTATGTTCACCTTGCATATATTATTGAATCATCATGCATATTATAAATGGTTATATCGACAATGATGAGGCTCGGGTTTTATGTTGACTATGGTTTCGTTGCAAAATATTATTGGATGATATGATGAAGACTGTGTGTAATCGGGCATGTTTTGGAAGTCTAATCGTATTTGAAAAGGGACCTGTGTATATTATAATTGGCCCAATTGTAAATTGGTAGGCAGTGGATATTATTTTTATAGTGATGCATTATGGGATAGAGGTTGAGAATATTGCTGTGAGTTTTATTTAAATTCTTAAAAGGAAAGAAAAGAAATAAACGACCAACTATTTCTTAAACATGACTGTCAAATGGAAAGTTTGTTTTGGTTATGAGTTATGGTTACATAGAATATTATGTATTGAGTAATTATGAGAAATTTAAATGTTACAACGAACAATTTGATACACAGTAACTATTGGTGGTGCTGGTGTTTTTTAGATTGTTTTTAGTACAAAGTTATGATTATTGATTACTTAATTTTTTTCATGAACAATATCCATTAACTTCCCTGCCATTCTCTCACTTTTTTGCACATTACCAATCCCCTCACATTCCCAGATTGACTTTGCATGCCCTGTTCTTAAAATTAAATTATAATTAAATGGAAACTTTGTATTATAGAAATTGAAGGATGACATAGAGATGACTTACAATTGATATGTTTTGTTATTACAACACAATTGATTGTTTAATGATTTGTTGAACAGTAATCATGATATACTCCCTTTCATTCTCTCACTTTTTTTCTCAATACAACCCCCTCAGATATCCCAGAACCCTTATTCACCCCCTTCTCATTGACAAGTATTAAATGATTTTTATGGATTGGATTGCATGAGTCTGATGTGTTGCTGAGCCAAAATTTGTTTCATATTTAAAGAAATTTCATGTATGGTTTGTTTAAGAAGCTAGTTGTTAATAAACATTGCATACATGAATGAGCTTCTTCAGTAGAGGAAGCCATGGTCAGAATAAGAGGGGAAGAGGAAATTGGAACAGAGGCCCTAGAAGGCCAAGTTTTTCAATACATTTTGATGCAGATCCACAAGAGTTGAACTAGCTCTTCCAAGATATATTTTTCAATTGGATTGGACAAGGGGTAGTCCAACCTAGGCCAGAAAGGCCTACCTTCAAACCCCAGCATGTCCCTGGTATCCTAGTTCCCCCTCAGGTCTCATTACAACCTGAAGTCCTTGAAAATGATGGATGACAAGAGATTGTTCATCCAATAGTATCCCAACATCGTGGTTGGCCCAAATTGTATCTACCCACTCCTCCTCCACCGGTTAACCCAATTGTCCAAGTTTCCCCTGCACACTCACCTATACAGTCTTCCCATGCAACCAAGAGGCTCAAAACTAAATCCCACCATGCACATGATAAAGGAAAATGTGTCGCTGCCCCCTCCTATTCCTCAACTATTTTCGCCAAATCCGTTTCATCCTGAATTCACTTGAGAGATGATTGCTCTCATTTTATTAGTGAGATAATTCCTAAAGGCTCCTCACAGCCTAAGGCTAATTTAGAGAAATCAAAGGGACACAACAAAAAAAAAGGTAAAATTGCCTCCCAAAGTGGAAAATGTCGTTTTTGAGTGTATTTATTTATTGAATGTTGAGAACAGTTGCTTGCTGAAGTTTTTGGACAACACACTATTTTTGGATATTTTGGATATTATATTTTTGGAAATGGTTTAAAATATCATTGATATTAATTTTCAAATTCTGAGAATGATGATGGGAGCCACAAGGAGGGATGTGTTTGATTGATTGACTTTTTGTGTTTATTTTTGTTAAGAAACTAAAGGGAGCCACAAGGGGTCCCACCTACTAGTTATTATTTATTAAAGACCCTTATTATTACTATATTAATTCTTCCCCTAAACTAAAGGTTGGTTGATTTTTAGTTAAATTAAATAAAAGAGGTAGTTTAACTAATTCAACTAATTTTGATTGCTTAAAGGAAAAAAGAGAACGAGGAACAAGGGGAGAATAGAAGGAGAAAGGATACTAAGGTCTTCTCTTGAGTATTATTGAGATAGTTCAGTTTTCATTCATTCTTTAATTCATTGAAAGCCTAATTCTCTTTTATGATAGTAGGGTCCTATTGTAGACAACATGATTCAAGGCTGAATTACATCATTCAGACACTTTTTTTTCAGAGGTGTTGATCTATCTTTGATAGTCTGTGTAGACTTGTCTGTTTATGAATTAAATTTCATGTTTGATAAAGGATATTGTGCAGAGTCGAGTGGGAAGCAATACGTGGAAAGATGATCCATCTTTTAAAGTTCATTCTTTTACTTTCTATCAGAAGTCCTTTTATATGGTTTTCGTTGGGGACATCTAAGTTTGACTTTGGTTCAAACTTCCTCAGGGATTTTTGTAAAGAAAACGATTCTTTTGATTCATTGGAATGAAATAAGTGATTTCTATTCTGTCTCAACTTTGTTAAATATTGACTTGGTATTTTTTTTTTGTCTCCACATTTACTTTTGCATCTATTATATTCAAAAAATTATCTAAAATATTGAATTTTACAGCAATCTTTTATTTATAAAAAAATCAACCTAAGCCCTTGTAACCAATACTTGTGGATTAGGAAAACAAAATTGAGGCTATAAACATATGTTGATATTCCCGTCCATCTTTCCTTAGCCAAACTAGATCTGAAAAATGATTGAGTAAGATTATTTCATATATTTTCCTCAACAAGGTTCAAGAACCACCCGCTGAGGTTTTGGCTATGAAAATGTGAAGTAAGGGTCAACTGGTCTCAAATGAACTTACCATTGTCCAATATTCGAGGGGGAAAAAATAGTCAATCACTCGAAAGAACCTTTTGTCTACCAAACAAATCTTATAAACAACCATAAACGTGAGTCGCCCAAGCTAGACTACATCATAGTGGAAGGCTTAAAAACGTTGAAGGCTAATGTGTCACTCATGGACATGTGTAGAATTCCCCAAGAAAAGTATTTTCTATTACAAGCCTTAAAGTCAATAGAATCTTCTATAAAAATCACTGACCTTGGGGGGGCATTTCCCACAGATCTAAAGAATAAACCAAATGTGAACACTTTCTCTATAGATAAAAAAGGAAAGCCTTTTTTCCCACCCTTCATGTTAACGTTTGAAGTCTTCAACATAAACCTCCATAATTGCTTAGTCGACTTAGGGGCATCCTCCAATGTTATGTCATTATCTATCTTCAAGAAATTATATGCATATCCGCTCAAAATTGATAAGCACGTTATATAACTAGACAAAACTTAGGTAAACGTTATTGGGGAACTCCAGGATGTCATGATCAGAATGGATACACACTCGAAATTTGTTCAAGTAATTGACATCATTGTGGTAGATATACCAAAAGATTATGGACTGCTACTTAGTCAAGATTGGTCCAAGAAGTTGAATGGATACTTTAGTACAAACTGGGATCACCTCTGGTTTCCATTAAAGGAACATTCAAACATGATTAGGATCGATAGGGAAAGGTATCTCAAACATATTGTCACTGATTTAGAAGACTTCAATGAACCCTCATCGACATATTTCTCCGTTCTAGGAAACTACTCTTGCGATTCTAATTTTGGAAATTTATCCCCTCTCTCATTTGATGTACCTCTCACTCAAAACTTCAAAATGACTTTTCAAGTGAATCTACTGGTAGCGGCGGAAGAAATCCTCTTGGATCAGGAACCTTTGTTGAAAACCACAGGCAAAGTAGGTGGAGGGGAGGAAGTAACTAGGAATGAAGAAGCTGATGATTTTTGCTCACAAGTTTGGACCCTGTACTTTGATGGGTCTAAATCGCAGGAAGGGTCAGGAGAAAGATGTATCTTCATTGACCCAAAAGAGAAGAAAAATTTCTTATCTTGCAGACTAGAATTTGAATGCACTAATAACACTATCGAGTATGAAGCTTTGGTGTAAGGACTAAAGAAATCCATAGAATTAAATGTTAAAGAATTAAAAGTTTTTGGGGACTCTGAAATTATCATCAGGAAAGTAAAGAATACTATACATTGCAACTCACCCCACCTGAGGAATTATGAACAGGAAGTGCATAGGCTAATAGAACATTTTGAGGCTTTTAATATTACATCGGTTCCCAAGAAAAAATAATACTCTTGTTGATTCCCTAGCCACTGTAGCCTCGAGGATATCCCCTTTATAAGAATATGAAGCCTACAGGTTCATGTAGAACTACTCTATAAACCATCAGTACCCAACAATATTTCTAATTGGAAGGTATTTGAAGGAGATAAACAGATCATAGACTTTCTAACCAATCCAAAATATTTTAAAGGCCTAGCTATTGACGATGAAGTATTCCAAGAGAAACTAGTAGAAATTGATTCCCATGAACAAAGAGGTGAAACAGATCACTCTAGCAACAAACCAAGGTTTCACACGATACCTAAAGGGGTAACTAATTTGGAGAACCTTTTCGACCGGAGGGAAAGATTTAAAGGGTCAACAAACACAAAGACAGGGAGTCTGTGTCGCATATATGAGAATATAAATCTAGGAACCCCAAAGAACCCTAAGCATATAAATCTAGGAAAAAAAGTGTCCAGAGAAGAAAGGAAAGCCTATCTTAAATTTTTTAGAGAATATCAGGATGTTTTTGCATGGTCCTATCGAGAATTAAAAACTTATTACACTCACATTATTCAACACAGAATCCCGCTGAAATCTGGAGTAAAACCCTTTCAACAGAAGCTCAGGAAGTACCATCCATGTCTGGAGCCCCTCATGTATCAAGAGATAAATAAATTATTAGATGTTAAGATTATCTTTCAGGTTAGACACTCTKCCTGGGTAAAAAATTTGGTTCYTGTCAGGAAAAAATATGGGGAAATTCGCTGTGTGTAGATTTCAAAAATMTTAATAGAGAATCAAAAAAGGATAACTACSCAGTCTCATTGATGGAMCAACTCTTGCAGACCATGTCTGGTTCTGATATTTTCTCCCTTCTAGATGGTTTTTCAGGTTACAACTAGGTTCTAGTTTCAGAAGAATACTGATTGAATACTACCTTCTAAACCAAGTGGGGAACTTTTTCTTATAAACTCATKCCCTTTGGGTTGATTAAAGCAGAAGMAACCTTCCAGAGGGCCATGGATGTAKCTTTTAGGGRATTTATTAATAGATGTGCMGTAGTATACCTGGATGACATGACTATGTATTCAAAGAATAGAAAATACCACATCCAACATCTAACCCAGATTTTCGAAAGGTGTAGGAAATATGGAATATATTTAAACCCTAAGAAAACTATCTTTGGTGTCAAGGAAGGGAAATTACTAGGTCATATTATATCTCAGGCAGGAATTCTCATATATCCATAATGAATAAAGGAAATATCTCAGCTTCCCTTGCCCCACAACAAAAAGGCTATGGAATCCTTCTTTGGGAAAATTAATTTTGTGAGGAAGTTCACGCTCGATTTCGCTGAAACTATCAAACCCTTTAAAAAAACAATTCACAAGGATGTTGATTTTAAGTGGGATGATGAGCAAAAAGTTTCTTTCAGCAATATCAAGACTTCCATATCTCAAGCTCCGGTGCTGCAAAGTCCCAAATTTAGTAAATATTGTTTCCTCTATACTTTCGCCTCCGACCAATCCTTAGTTGCAGTTCTGACCCAGAAGGATGACGATAACAATGAGGCACCAGTATCATTCATGAACACTAATCTCCAAGGGTTCGAATTGAACTACCCTTCTATAGACAAACATGCTTATGTTGTGTATAAAGAAGTAAAACATTTCAAATCTTACATCCTAAAATATCACACCAAAGTCACTGTGCCTCACCTTGCAATTAGATCCCTATTCACCCAATAGGAGATAGGGGAGAGAAGAGGAAATTGGATGGAAGTTGTCCAAGAATTTGATCTAGATATAAAACCTGCTAAATTGGTTAAGGGACAAG
>JASDQU010586330.1:159606-172403 GCA_032191745.1 Picea mariana | reverse complement strand
CCAAACCCTTGACCACAAAGGCGTCCCCCTGAAGCCAATAAAGCTCTAATAGCAAATGTAAATTCTAACCTTGTACAATATCTACTGCAAACAGATATTCAGAAAAAGAACAGAAAAGATACAATGGAAAATACAAACATTACACAGAGATTTTTCCCCTGGAAACCCAAACTGGGAAAATCAGCATATTCTATATTTATTCATTGTGTTACAATGTTTACAACACAAAATACATATAGGATCCAATGGCATCCAAAACCCTAACTCGATGACCTGGATTATCCCAAAACCCTAATTCCTTAACTGGAAATAGAAAACCATCAGCAAAGAAACCATGTGCTGCAAAACCACCTAAATATAATGTGGTCCCAAAAAATGTGGTCCCAATGCAGAAAAAAAAAATCGGGGGCTTCGCCCCCTTGCGTGCCCGGTGCATACGCTCAGACACTACTACTCGTGCAAAGAATATAACACATACCCAACAGTTGTCCTTAGATTTGGTGATTTTGAGAGGACTAATTATGTCCTCAGTTTTGGTGACTTTGAGAGGACTAGTTTTGGTCCTCAAATTTGGAGAATTGAATAAAGTTCCAGAATAGAAATATTGTCTCTTGTGTATTAATGATTCATCTATGATCTTGTTGTTTTTGGTGCATATGTTTTTCAGTCAATAATTTCAGCGTAAAGTTGTTTAGTGATAGTCAAATCACTAGGAAGCAATTTCAGATATGAAATTAGTCACATAGAGTTGCATGTGAAAATTGACATTATTAACTAATAATTACACACAGATTTAACCATTATATGATACCATTAATTAAATGCATCTATAGCATGCTAAAAATTTACATGAATGTGGTTTATTAACTCAATACAACAACATATAAATCCTTCTTAAACACGGAGTTAATACATAGCAATTAAACTCGTAATGCAACACTGAAATAAGATAAAAACATGTATCTTTTTTAAAAATGGTTGTACAACCAGTTGCTTGGGGCGGACGTTCCACCCAACCATAGACTTTGTTTTTTGAATCTCAACAACAAGTCACCCTCAAGTCGAGGCTAGAAATTCACAAAAGAGGGTGGTTTCTCATTGTCCACTCACAACTCATAAAATCCCACAATCCATCGGTATTCTCCTACATTTATCCCTATTTTCCACCAACTCTCCTCCTCTTAACCTTCCCAACCCAAGGAATGTACCCTTTCACTGCTCTCATTCCATCACGAGTCATTCATTTATCAGGGTCTCTCTGGCATAGGTAACCAAGAATCTCTCTCTTGGGAAACTCAAGGGAGCTTAGAGCTAGTAAAACTACCAGGAAAAACAACAGTAATCACTTGATGTTACAGTGAAACTCACACAAGATTTCACTCTTTAGGCCTGACAACCTAGCTCTTGATTCTTCTTCTGCAAATAAACTCCATGATTTTCCCTCCATGGTTTCTCCAACTCCCATCTCTTTTTTTCTTCTCTGCTTGTTTTTCATGCCAAAATATTGACTATCTAAAATTGTTGTAACTACCCATATGAATTTCCTCTCTTTGTCTTTCTTTCTTGAATTACACACTTCCCCAATATTATTGTACTCAACCCCCATGCTCCCAATAAATATGGGATGTGACTTCTCACACCCTCGCTCTTACATGCACTCAATTATTGGCTTTGGGAACACTCAACAAAATAATAGAAGGTTCATATACCAATAGTAATTTTAGGAAGTGGGTTGAACTAATAGACATGGGTAGTTCCCCCTTGGACCCCTCTTAGGAATTCTCTTATACCCTCCCCTCTCTTATGGATTAATCATCCCCCATCTCTGTCCATATCCACGAGCAGTTGGCATCACATTGAATATTATTAAAATTCAGAAATACAATTCGCATATATATCACTTGGTTGTGGCCACACATTATATGTACATTAATCATTAATTAAAACGGGGATCATAGTGGGGATGTTACACCATCCACCTTTTCAACAGAGCTAAGTCCTCCCTATTTCATAGATAATTCATTCCATTGATTCCATTGTCCCAAATCCTCACATTCTTTCCATTTCTTGGAGACCAAGTCAAATTTGACTTAACTAGAGGGATAGACACTTTCAGGAGATTGAATATTGGGTACCCTCTCTGCATTTTTGGAGGGTTTTCCACACACCTTAACCTTGAGCCTGCAAACTAATTTTTCCTTAGGAACTTCTTCCATTGGTTCAGAGAATTAGTAATAATTCTCCAAAGAAAATTCGCTCAAAGGGCCACATTCATCAAAATCAAGATCCTTAATTTCAAGTCTGCCTCTATCCTTTGGGCTTCTTACTATCTTCCAATTCACAATATGATACTTCATCGAGTTTGATTTTCCACCCTTCCATAAAAATTTCCTAATGTTCATAGAAACTCGATTTATGATGTTAGCAGGAGCCAATAATCTTCAGCATTGATATAAAGGAAGAGAGGAGATATCATATTTAATAAGGATGACCCGACTAGTAGGGTTAAGCCATTATGATCTCCATTTCCCAAACTTAATTTTGATCTTGTCCAATATGCTTACCCAACCCTAAGTAAAGGACCCTTTAATCGAAATGAGAATTCCAAGGTAGTGAAAAAATGACCAATCCTCTAGCAATGAGAAGTAAGAGTTCTACAAAGCATATGTGTTACCTGTAATTTAGAGAGCCAACCAAATATTTGGAATTTCCTTCTATTTACCTCTCCTCCAAATACATCCAAAAAGGAATCCAATATTCTTTTAAATATGTTTGCAATGGTAAGAGAATCCCCTCCAATCAACAGTGTATCATAAACGAACCGAAAGTGATTTATACTCATAGTTCCTATAACAATCCTTATCCCCGATATATTGCATTCTACTCTTTCCAATTCCAGCTTGCAACTAAGATCTTTATCCATGATAATGAACAATAATGCTAAGAGATGATATCCTTTCCTAAGACCCATGTTGCATTGATATAAGGGGGTTGGTTGACCATTAATTAGAGGGGCTATCCAAGGGGAACTGACACATGAATTTATCCATCAAACAAATCTAGTATTAAAAAAAAATATCCAAAACTTTAAATAGAAAGGAATTCCTTCCTCAATCAAAGGCATTGGCCATATCCAGTTTTATTACCATTCCCTTTTATTTTGCCTCAAATCTAGAAGGGATCGCTTCTTGCATCAATACAATATTATCAATAATTTGTTGATTTTAGATCAACTCACCTTGATTAGCTAATATAATCTTATGCATCAGCTTCTTCATTTGTCCCGCATTGATTTTTGACATGATTTTGTATGAGGAATTACAAAGAGAAATGGGATGAAATCTACTAAAGGAATATGGATTAGATTGTTTTGGGACAAGAGATAAAAAGGAGTTCATGCTCCCTCCCATCCTACTTATTCTTTGGGCATAAAGAAGCATTCTTTTAAGGTCATATTTGATTAAATCCCATAAAATCCTATAAAAGGAAATTGAGAACCCATCAGACCCGGGGGCTTTGTCAGTGTCAAGGCTCCAAATAACACTTATGATTTATTATCCTTATATTGGTCTTGTTAGATCAAAATATTTTGTATTAGTGACTATTGTTGGTATATGTTCTAGCAGCTCAGCCTCTTGAACACAATCTGGCTAATATTCCTTCTTAAATAAAGGGTTGAAGTGTAGATGTGATGTTTTTTTATCGCTTCAATTTTTGTAATTTTGGAGTCGTCTTCCAGAGTGATTTCCTTTACATTATTTTTGGATAAATATTCCCTTGCTTTCTTGTGGAAGAAACTAGAGTTTTGAGCCAAAGGTTACATGACTTGAGGCACCACTACTCCTCCTCATGCCCCATAACCTGTTGAAATTTGTTTTTGTAGATAGGTCTCTTGTTGTTGCAACTACATAAAGATGTCTTCTTCTTCCATTTTATCTTGCATTTCACTAATCTTCAGTGTAATCCTTTCTTTCTCAATGGTAGGGGATACATTATAGTTTTTTTCACAATCCTTTAATGCTAGTTTGGCCAAATTGAGATTTATCTCCCATATGTAAACTAGGGTACTAGGTATCCAAGTATTCGAAGGAGCCCTGACCTACTCAATCACTTCTTGATTATTCACCCAGAGGGGATTATATCGAAAGGGCAGGGAGTGGTATTCAAGATAGCTCTAGAAATGGAGGGAGATAGGCTTATGGTCTAAAACAATGGAAGGGAGAATCAAGAATTTGAAGGTGTAGTCATGCAATAAAAGATTGTTGTGAATTATGGATCTATCCACCCTAGGAGCAATGTGTCAAGGTCAAGCTCGCTTTTTATTCCAAGTGTATTTCCCCTTCATAGGATTGGCATCCACTAAATCCCATTCACTAATCAAATCCTCCTTATTTTCTATGAAAAAGTCCCTGAATACACTCGCCCGCCTTGTTTCTAAATTTTGCATAATTGTATTAAAATATATAGGTATTATTCTATCATATATGAATTATGAGTTTGACAGGTTCATGAGGGTTCTCCAAAACATCTATTTCTCCATGTAGCTGACTAGAATATAAAGATTAAAAATTCTTAAATATTTCCCCGAACGGATGATTTTAAATTTCATCAAAATCCAATTTTGGGTCTAAAATGAGTATTTCATACTTACCAATTGAGGGTTCCAAAGAGTACATAGACCCCCTGAAGTGCCTCGAGAGTATTTCGTTATTCGTCCATATAATCTCCACTATTGTTTTCCAATTTTTATTGCTTATGAAGACTTCATTTTAGTCTCTTGGATTGGAAGTATCATAGGGTTTTCTATTTTTGCAAGGTCCTTGACCACAACATATTTTAGGGCACTACCTAAACTCTTGTAATTCCAAGAGACTA
This sequence comes from Picea mariana, assembly GCA_032191745.1. Classification (NCBI taxonomy): domain Eukaryota; kingdom Viridiplantae; phylum Streptophyta; class Pinopsida; order Pinales; family Pinaceae; genus Picea; species Picea mariana. Next base: position 167,528 of record JASDQU010586330.1, on the reverse strand, counting down.
TAATCAGTACTTATTTTGAATCTTTGAACTACCTCCCTTAGAAGGAGCATTGTTCCCAGTGGCTTTGACTAGTTTATGTCCTGGAGCCATCATTATCTCAAGTCTTCTACGAACCCATCATGATGTTCTTGTTGTCTTGCTCCTTTCTCATTGTACGAATTGGTTTCCTTCCGGATATACATGGGACTATATCCTCTAAGCCCTTGTCCATTGATTCTTCCCTCTTTTGCTCCATGATTTATGATTCTTTGACCTTAAGTTCTATAAATATTGACTCTTCATCCTTGTAATTTCTACTTCTTCCATGCCCATAGAGGGAAGATCTTCCACGTTGTTTCTAGTATATTCCTTTCCCTCCACTGATGGTACATAAGTCTAAGAATTTTCCCTCTCTTGAGGCAGGTCTTCTTGGTTTTCAATTATGGTTCATGATTCTTCATGATTTTGGACTGAAGGTGGCTCCCACCCATGAGAAGTTTTCATGGGTTCTGGGGGATTTTTGTTATGTAGAATGATTTCAAGCTCAACATCATCCTAAGAGATAATTTCATATTGATTATTGACCCATGAGGCCCCTCCCTTAGCTAGATGTGCACCCATTGGATTCGATGAAGAACCCTTGAACCCTCTTGGATTTTTAATTAGAGAGGAAACAAGAGCCTTCCCAGAAATGGCCTGATGCTTCTCCCCAAATTTGATGTTAGATCCTTACTTTCGATCAACCGTTTTCCACTAATAGTCCTTGTCATTGTCTCGGGGTCGTTGATTCTATATCTTCTTGCAGCTCTTGGCAAAGTGCCCATATTCATGGTAGGATTTTCACTTAAAAGGAAATTTAGCATAGTCCAATTGCTTAATGTGTTACTAATTGTCCAAGGTTGTTAAGACTACTTAAGGAATCCCTTTTTCAAGATCAACCTCAACACATATCCTAGCACATGAGAACAATTTTTTGTTTCGCTCAGACCTATCCAAATACCACCCCAAAGAATCTCCAATGCATCTAGAGGCTTCATCACTCTAGAAGTGTAGGGGAAGATGAGGGGGGCTCACCTAGAATAGGAAAGTGGAAGGAATATCATTCTCCGAGTTGAAGTCTAGAGACCACCTCTTCAAGTACATTCCCCTAGCTACAAGAAAATATGGTCCACTTCAAAAAATCAAATCCCAATCCTCCTTGAAATTGAAGAGGACCACAAAAGAAGTAACTTAGATTCCCTTTGACGTGGGGTTTCCAATTTTTTTGAACCCAGGTTGCCACAGTCCTTGGAGAGGACCAAATACCAATGAACTGGTTAATCAAGCCTCAGTCTACAAAGACTAACGCTTTGCACCTAGTCGAATTAGGAGGAATTTTAACTTCATAAATCTCCTCAAGCCTCTTTAAGAATCTGGTGGGTTTTGCTTTGGTGGATCTAACATACGTTATAACCATCAGTTGAAATGCCAAAGAAGCTCTATCAGGAGGAGACTATGGCTCCCCCTTGGGGGCGCCTCCATTAAACTATGTTGAAGCAACGAACCCTTAGGGTTTCAACCTCTAATTACTTTTCTCTTTGGCTTCCTTACTCTAGACCTTAATTTCTAACATCTTCACTAATACTATAATAAGTCATTTCTCCATTAATAATGCTAAGTTTCAACAATTTATAATTTATATTTTTATATCAAACAAAAGGAATATATATATAACGTGAATTATGTTAATCCAAAATAATTACAAACCAATACACACCAAAAACAAAAAATCATTTTAATAATTACTCGAAACAAAAACTAATGTTGAAATCAATACACTTGTAATACCAAATTGAATGCAAATCAATGCATGCCTATGTAAATATTTTTTTTACTCAACTCTAAGAAGTCATTATATTTGGAACAAATTACTTCTTAATAGTTTATTGATTCTCATCTATAATATTTATGATGAAATAAATGAGTTATAAATGGAACTATCTATATAAAAATGGAAACTCTACTTTCATTTTGACATGTAATATGCCAAAACATGAATTTCATTTTAATGGAACTATCTATATAAAAATGGATACTCTACTTTCATTTTGACATGTAATATGCCAAAACATGAATTTCATTTTAATGGGGGTGTTCGTTTGTTCCCTTTTTTATTTTATTCTCTATAAAATCCAATAGTTCTCAGTGTGAAATCACAATTTTTTAATGATATGAATATAGATACTATTTTATTGATAGCAAAGTCAAAGGGAAATAATTACATATTTAAATGTTATACATTCAAGAATTCTCTTGACAGAGTTAGATTGTGCGCAATGAATGTTATTATTGCAAATAGCTTATAAATTCTTTCATTTTAAAATATTGAATAGAGTTTAAAATTTAATGTCGAGATAAAGCTTGGACTAGGGACAATTACACACAAAGAGTTCTTCAATGTAAGCAGTCAAGACATTCAAACTTATAATAAATATCAGATTCAACACGATATTCAAAACTGAGAGAGCTTGTAACTTGGGAGGTATGAGCTATATTAAAGGTTGCCAGAGCATTTGATGGAATTGGATTTTTGGGTTTTTTGATGTTTTTTTTCTTTCTTTTTAAAAGTTTGTTTTATTTTATTTATAAATTGTTTTATTTTATTTATTTTGTTTTATTTTATTTATAAATTGTTTTATTTTATTTATTTTGTTTTATTTTATTTATAAATTGTTTTATTTTATTTATAAATTGTTTTAATTTTGAGTATTATATTTTATTTGTTTTTAGATATTTTGATAATCTAATGGGTAAATATGTCAAAGAAAAGTTTGAAATATTTGGATGGTGGTAATTGGAGATGAAGTTTTATTGAAAATATTTGGATGGTGGTAACTGAGATGAAGTTTTATTGAAAAATGAAGAGAATACATGAATTTTACAACTTCAATTTTGATCAGAAATTGACATGTCATTCAAATTTTGGAAATTTGATTTCTCATATAAATATAAATATAGACTATCTTATTTTTGGATTATCCAAATTTTGAATTACCTTATGTTAAAAGAGTGGCATACAATTGAAAGTAAAAAATTTGTTGTGGGTTAAAACATTTTAATCGTATGCTATTTAATAAGAGGAACCACACATATACTTTAAAAATAGATTATTTTATTATTATTATTATTACAACTAACATAAATCGAATGAAGTTTTATTAAAAAATGAAGAGACTACATTATTTTTTCAGCTCCAATTTTGATAAGAAATTGACATACCATCCAAATTTTGGAAATTTGATTCCTCATGCAAATACAAATATAGACTATCTTATTTCTGGATTACACAGATTTTGAATTACCTTATGTTAAAAGAGTGGCATGCAACTGAAAGTAAAAAAATTGGTGTGGTTAAAACATTTTAACCTTATGTTATTTAATAAGAGGAAGATGTGTAATGAAGTTCATGGCTCGGCACACACAAACACACTTATACTTTAAAATTAGATTATTATTATTATTATAACAATAATGAAGGTAAATCCATCCTAACTTCAATATGGAGTGGACATGTGGTATATATATATATATATATATAATTGCAAATGAAGTTTTATTAAAAAATAAAGATACTACATTAATTTTTAAGCTTCAATTTTGATAAGAATTTGACATACCATCCAAATTTTGGAAATTTGATTCCTCATACAAATCTAAATATAGACTATCTAATTTTTGGATTACCCAAATTTTGAATTACCTTATGTTAAAAGAGTGGCATGCAACTGAAAGTAAAAAATTTGTTGTATTTAAAACATTTTAATGGTATGCTACTTAATAAGAGGAAACACACTGGTACAGCCTGAGTGGGCCCAATGGTTAAGAACGTTTGTTTCCTCTTAAGAGGTCACAGGTTCAAATCCAGAGGGGGGTAGGGTATGTATACCTTCGTAGACTTTACCAGTCAAAATCCCTGGGCGGAGGGGGGTCCCCTGTCCCATAAACAAGGGGGTCTCATACACCAATTTGGTGTGCTGGCTTGGCCGTGACCTTAAAAATAAATTATTATTATTATTATAAAAAGAGAGAGGAAACATAAATCAATGCATGATAAATGTGGAGTTAAGACAAATCTAAATTGGTTTGTTAATTCCACTATAATACCAAATTACATATCTTCCTTATATAAACTATAAAAAAGTGTTCCATAACACAATTGCATCTAAAATGAAATAATATAAATTAATTCTAAGAATGTAATTTTTTGTTGGAAATTGTATTTACAAGTTGGTGAGATCTTCAAGTCTTTGTTGATTTGTATGTCAGTCATTTTGTCAGTAGTTTGTTAGTCAACCAAAATGTGAGTCTGACAATCTGTAAGAGAAAAGTCGCACATTTACTCAAAAGTCAGTCGGCAAGTAGAAAACTATAAATGGAGTCGATCTCTATCTTCTCGGGTTGAGTTAAGTAGTTGGAGAGTAATTTGAATTAATGACAGTCTTTATTGTTGAGTTAGTCTTAGCTTCTGTGGGAAGTCTCAGTCGGATTCCAAATAAGTCCAAGTCATTTAGTTAAGTAGATGATGTAGAAGAGGATATTGAAGAGAAGCAGTTGATGTGTATAGAAGAAGCAAAGAGGTAGAGAGAACCAGCAGTAGCAGCTAAAGAGTTGACAGAAGAAGTCATTGGAGCCAAAGCTCATCTCTGTCATTTTATTTTGTATTCGTGCACAATGTCGAACTTCATTAATATCAAGTATTTGTGTATTGACAAGTTTTTGTCTTATTTCTGAGTTTATATGCTAAGCATAGCATTGTGTTATTCCGCATTCATAAATCATTTCATTAAGTGTGTGTATTCACAGCGCACAGCAAACTGAGCAGTCTATGTATCGCGCAGTGGTTTTGAGAACTCTATCGCGTAGCCTGTTTGGTGTGCAGTATTTGTAACTACATTGCACAAAGTAGATTGCGCTCACCATCGACCATCTTAGTTGATTCCGAGATCTAGTATCAGAGCAAGTTCTATCAGAACAAGTTTGTCAGAGCATAAACTCTGTTGAAAGTAAAATATGGCTTCTACCTCAAATCTGCAACCTCCCACTTTTACAGACAAGAATTATGAGATGTGGTCCTTGACCATGAAAGATTTGTTTCAAGGTCAAGATGTATGGGAAATAGTCGATAATGGATATAGTCGAGAATGGATATGTGGAACTGGTAGATCAGGAAACATATAATGCTCTCACACAAGCTGAGAAAGATGTCTTGAAAGATCAAAGAAAGAAGGATGGAAATATGTTGTTTTACATACATCAATCCATGCATAAGAGCATACTTCCAAGAGTTTCATCAGCAAAGAAATCCAAGGAAGCATGGGACATATTACAAACCTCTTATCAGAGTATGGACAAAGTAAATACTGCAAAACTACATATTCTTAGAAGAGATTTTGAAACCATGTCAATGAAAGACTTAGACACAGTAGATTCATTCTACACCCACGTCATTGGACTGATAAATTAGATTAATTCTCATGGTGAAAACATAGAAGACAAAAAATGTGTTGAGAAGGTACTAGGAGTCTTCCTCCTAAGTTTGATACCCTTGTTGTGATTCTAGAAGAGAGAAAATACTTAAGTCAGTTCAGTCTAGATGAACTGCAAGCTTCTCTCATCAATCATGAACACAAATTGAATAGATCAAGTATGTCATTAGAGAATACATTTTGCACGCAGTCATCTATAAGTCGTGGAAGAGGAAGGGGGAGAGATAAATCTAGAGGCAAAGGAAGAAGTTCTGACAGAAGTGGATGCAGTAGCAATCCTGGAAATACTGGTGGAAGAGGTCAAAACCCAAGTACCAGCTAGTCAAGTTGTCAAAGAACTGACAAATCAAAGATTCAATGCCATTACTGTAAAAGGTATGGAAATTATGCATATGAGTGCAGAAAAAGACAGTATAATCAGAACAAGCAAAGTCAAGATCAGTCTCACAATGCAAATAACCAAACTTTCCCTATGTTTATGGCGCGCATTGTTGCTATGCCTAACGCAGTAGAAATGACTAATATAATGTCACCAGTTGAATGCAATGTTTCTAAAGCAAGTCCATGTGACATATGGTACTTAGATTCAGGCTGCAGTAACCACATGACAGGAAACATAGAACTATTTTCTAGTTTGGATGAGTCCGTCCAAACCAAGATTACACTTGGAACAAATATCCAAGTCATTGTCTTAGGCAAAGGTAGTATAAACATTTTAACCAGACAAGGAGAATAGAAAGTTATGTCTAATGTATATTATGTTTCTAGTCTGAAGCATAATCTGATGAGTACAGGGAAATTGTTACAAAAAGGATACAGAATCTACATGGAAGATAATCATTGTGTGATCATGGATAAATGCCCATGCAATCTTCTTATTGCAAAAATATAGATGACAAGTAATATGATGTTCCCATTGAAATTAAATCTAGTCAAGAAGAAGAATACAACACAAACTATTGATAAAGGAAAAAGTGCTCAGTCAGACACTGCATTTATAGCAGAAAGTGAACGCAGTATCAAGAAAGGAGAAAATGGCACAAAGTTAAAGGCAACGTTCCAATCTAAAATACAGGATGATTCCTAGTTATGGCATTTCAGATTTGGACATTTGAACTTTGGAGGTCTGAAGCTGCTACACACAAAGGATATGGTAAAAGGATTACCATTGATTGAAAAACCAGAAAGGATATGTGAAGATTGCATATTTGGCAAGAAGCACAGAGAATCATTTCCAGTTGGTAAGTCTTACAGAGCAAAAGCTCCATTGGAAATTGTAAAATCAGACATTTGTGGACCAATGCAAACAACATCCATAGGAGTCAGTACTTATTTTCTAACATTCATTGATGATTTCTCAAGAAAAACATGGATTTATTTCCTAAATCATAAATCTGACGCATTGGGTTTTTTTCAACAGTTTAAATCACTTGTGGAGAAGCGGAGTGGTTTTTACATCAAGTGTCTAAGAACAGACAGAGGAGAAGAATACATGTCAATAGAATTTCAGAACTTTTGTAAAGTTCATGGCATCTACAGATAATTTACCGCGTGATACACACCACAGCAAAATGGTGTCGTCGAGAGAAAGAACAGAACCATCATGGAAATGGCACGCAGTATGTTGACATCCAAACATTTGTCTAATGAGTATTGGGTTGAGGTAGTAGAAACTATAGTATACATCTTGAATAGATGTCTGACAAAGAGTGTGAATAATAGTTCCTTAGGATTCCTAGACAAGTTCAAAGCATAATGTGGTGCACTTAAAAAAAAATTGGTTGTGTCGCATATGCACATGTACCAAATGAAATGAGAAGCAAGATGGACAACAAAGGACATAAATGTATATTTGTTGAGTATTCTGAAGAAACAAAAGGATACAAGTTGTATGACCATGTCATAAGAAAAGTCATAACCAGTGGTGATGTTCAGTTCATGGAGAATGAAGCATGGGATGGAAGCATAGCAAAGATAGTAAAAATTATTAATGCAATGGAGCATGATGATACAGAAGATGAAGTGGGTCAAACACCATGCACAATTCAGTGCACAGCCCCATCTACATTTGGCACTGCAATGCAAGTTACAGCACAGAATACTCCAGTAAGATAGTAGGTGCGCAGTCTACACATAGAGCGCAGCAAACACCAACAAGCAGTCCAAGCAGTTCTACATCTCCAGATCCAACTTTAGCAACTCTGTTACCAAGAAAGACAAGAAGTCTGTGTTGGATTATTGAGAGGGGGGGTGAATTAGTAATAGAGCAATTTAATCCCTTTTTAACCATATAATCCAAGTGTTATATCAATGAAGCATTATCATCCAATAACTGCAGAGTAAATAAGCAATGAACAAATGAACAATCATACACATACACAGTACACCAATGTTTTACGTGGAAACCCAAATCAGGAA
>JASDQU010586330.1:138924-156930 GCA_032191745.1 Picea mariana | reverse complement strand
ACTCCCAGGTATGAAAATTTATTTTATGGTCATTATTTTTATTGTACTAACTTTGGACATAAGGTTACAGATTGCAGGGACTATAAAATAAGTTTTTAAGTAGACCATGCCTATGTGGTCGCACGTAACATTGAGTGTTACAAATGTCATAACTATGGACACATAGCCAGTGATTGTAGAAGCATGATCGATACTTCCATGAAAGAGAATACTGATATCAAATATAAGAAAGTATGGATAAGAAAACAGGAAGAACAGATGAACAAAGATGTTAGAAACAGAAAGGTTTGGAAAATAACTAAAAGAAAAGAAGGATAGGTAAATAAGGAACATGTTCAAGAGATTGTACTTTCAGACATTGTAGTGAAAGATGAATCCAAAAATAGAAAGAAAGAAGTCAGAGTTTAGAGAGAAAACATATCCAAGTATCTTTGGTAAAAAATTTAGCTTGTGGGTCGTTGTATTTTTGGAGTTACACTCCGTGGAAAATAGGGTTTGTGGCCAGTCCTGAAACTAGTCAAAATCAGGTGTTTCAGGTAAAAACATCATAACTTATTCATAACCGATCCAAATTCAGTGAGACCAAATGTGTTGGTTAGGGTACAGTCTATAGTATTCTTTGTAATACTTTTAGATCAATTCATCAAATATTTTGTGTGGGGCACGCTCTACAAGGTCTCTCTATAGAATAAGATAGAATTCAACAAGGTATGCCATTTTTTCTATAACTCCTTTTCTGAGAGGTTCCAAGTAGTGAAACTTGGAGGAATTTCATATAACACAATGAAGAACATTTCGTATCAGTTTCAGATCTTCATTCATTACAGGTACAAAGTTATGATTATTTCAATTCAGGGTTGTTGACTAATCCAAAACTAGTCTTGTGAGACTAAAGAAAAGTTTGATGAAAATGCTAGTCTCTTGTAGTTAAAGTTAAGGAAGGTTTGCAAGAATGTGATCATATACACCAAGTCTATTACAGAGCTACAAATCAGATTTGGATGATGAAAATGATGAGGGATTTTGGTTGAGGTACATGTTGAGTACATTGGTGAGACAAGTAGTTGATGAGTTGGCACATACATGAGGTGTACAGTTGATGATGTTGGTACATATTGATGAGTCATATTTTATGAGTAGTTGACACATGATTGGTACATACTTTTTACATGGTTGGATGCACTTGTTTATGGTACAGGTTGATTACAGGTTGGTGCATGGTTGATGCACTTGTTTATGGTACAGGTTGATTATAGGTTGGTGCATGGTTGATGCACTTGTTTATGGTACAGGTTGATTACAGGTTGAGGTAAAGGTTGATGCATGGTTCAGATTTATTGGTACAGGTTTATAGCGGTATATCTCACAGTGATAGTGTGGCAGTGGTTCCATCATTCTACTTCTACTTCTGGGTGGCAGGACGGGGCAATGACAGGTGGTTGTATCCACCTTCCGGTTGTATCCGGAGAACATAGGGGGTTGTAGACTCCTTCTAGTTGTAGCCAGAGAATTGGGGAGTTGGAGATTCCCTCAGGTTGTAGCCTGAGAAACTAGGGGGTTGGAGCCTCCTTCCAGTTGCAGCTGGAAAACAAAGGAAGTTAGTGATTCCAATGAATGTAATTCTTCAAGACATATAAGAAAAAGCATTCTCTGGTTTTCTCCCGATTTGGGTTTCAACGTAAAACACTGGTGTACTGTGTATGTGTATGATTGTTCATTTGTTCACTGCTTATTTACTCTGCAGTTATTGGATGATAATGCTTCATTGATATAACACTTGGATTATATGGTTAAAAAGGGATTAAATTTTTCTATTACTGATTCACCCCCCCTTCTCAGTAATCCAACAACTTCTTTCTCTTCCCTAGAGGGTGAAGAAAAGTATCCTAAGTAGATTGGTGAAGATGAGACTTTGTCAGGAAATCAAGCTTCTTTCTCTTCCCTAGAAGGTGAAGGAAAGTATCTTAAGTAGATTGGTGAAGATGGGACTTTTTCGGATGCTAGCATGATGCCAAAAGTAAATATGAAAAAGTGGGAAATATGAGGAAGTGGTAATAGCTATGAAAAATTTGAATCTAATCCTTCCTCTCTACCCTTTTCAATAACCAATACTTCAAACAATAATTCAGATATATTCTTATGTGATTCCCAATATTTGGAAAAATGGAGAGATACCCAAATAGTAAGCACTACCAATCCTAATGATTCTCCAATGTGGAATTCATCCATTAGTAATGGCTCTTCCATTCTAATGGATTCATTTGATATCCCCTCTCTATTTTATATTAGGGAAGTTCCTAATATTACCTTCAATCCACATGTTGTCTCGTTATCTCAATATTATGAAGGTTTTGAGGTGGATTATGATTGGATAAAAAACCTAGATATATCATTAGTACCATAAGCCAAAATTCCCAAAATGAAGACTAAAATGGATTAAATAAAGCTTGGATGAAGATAGCGATAAAACCCATTTAGTAGGCAATAATTCCTTCCTCTCCCAAGAAAAAATGAAATCCATTAATGAGGTTAAGGAAGTAAATAAAATGATAATTAAAGGGGCCCTTAGAGGAAGGAAATCCCATGGATCCGTAAAACATGAATATTATATCGCTCTTTATGTGAGAGGGGTAGGGTTTTCCTACAAAAAAATGTCTCTCAAAATATGTTTTACCAAATTCAAACCCGATGTTATTCTTCTTCAAGAAACAATGTCTAAGGAGAATAATGTTGAGTCTAATGTATCACCCTTCTTGAAAAATTGTTCCCTTAGAACCCTATACATTGAATGGAAATCTTGAGGAGGATCTTATCTTACCTTCAACAAATTACTCACTCGCATAGTTTAGCCTAAGGTTCCTCCCATCATCAATCAATCTATGTATCAACTATTTAATGTGAAGTGAAAAAATATCAAAAGAAAAGACATGTAAGAAACCTTAGGTTTGATGTGAAAGTGTTATAGATATGAATCCTTGGAAACACAAATGTTCCACCACAAACACAAAAATCAAGTCTTATGCTTAGGAACTTTGTTGGGATTATCAAGTGTGATGTTTTTGTTATAGGATGTTGACAATCATTAAAGCACAACCCAATTGTTACTAATGTTATTTTCGTAGGATAAATATCCCGGACAAAACTTCTCATGGTTTAAGAAAGAAAACAAACTAGGTAGAAAAAGGAAATCCTAACTATAAAAGACAAGAATAATAAACCGACAACCGTGACCAAAGTCAATTCTAGAATCCCTAAAAGATACAAAGTTGTTTATTAAAAAGAAAGATTAGAATCCTAATATGAGAAGTAAAAATAAAATAAAAAAACCAAACTCAAAATGAAAACACTAAAATTATTAGTCCAAGAAACTTACCCTTTTTTAACTATCATATCCTGTAATGACTGATAGCCAAATATAATACCCCTAAGCCTGAAAAAATACTTTCATCCTTCCACTCCAAATCTCATACTTTAAACCATTATGACCATTAAACAATGGTACTCCATTATAAGAATAATCCATGATTTCCTTCTAGTGGTTAAATTGTTTCCTGAAGGAACCTTCTCCGATACTAATTGTTCGATTACTGAAAGGGGGGTGAATCAATAATAAATCAATTTAATCAGTTTTCACAAAAAATGCAAGTGTTATATCAATGTAGCATTATCATCCAATAGTTGCAGAATAAATAAACAATGGACAAATGAGAAATCATACACATACATAGTACACCAATGTTTTTACGTGGAAACCCAAAGCGGGAGAAAACCACATAATGTTTTTTCTTATATGTCTTTAAGAATTACATTCATTGGAAGCACCAACTTCCTTTGTTTCCCCCCTATGTTCTCTGGATACAAATGGAAGGTGGCTAAAACCACCAGTCCTTTCCCCATCCAACCACCCTAAAATATAAGTGGAATGATGGAACGACTGTCACACTATCATTGTGAGATATAATGTTGTAAACCTGTACCAATGAACCTACACCAAAAAACCTATAACAACATGTACCAATAACCTGTGCCAACATGTACCATACACCAACCTGTACCTCAACCTGTACCACAAACAAATGCATCAACCATGCACCAAAACTCTACAAATAACTTGTCACAATAACCTATCCAAAGAACTTATCACAACCTGTCTCATCAATCTTATCAACCAAATCAGTTCTACTCACCAAGATAAATCACCAAGACAACTCTCAACCATATGAACAATATCACCAAGATGTGCATCAACCAAACATAACACAACAACTCATAATCATCACCAAGATCAATATGTTCTTCTAATAATATACCAAGACAAGTATGTTACATCATCCATAAACCATGTGTCAACAATACTATTAACAAGTGCCTCCAACCATGTACCAAGTATGTACCAATCATGCATCAAAAACTCATCAACTATGACTCATCAATGTGTACCAACATCATGAACTATACACCTCATGTATGTGTCAACTCATCAACTATTTGTCTCAACTATGTACCTAACATGTACCCGAACCAAAAGTCCTCATCAATTTCATCATCGAAATCTGATTTGTAAATCTGTAACAAACCTGGTGTATATGATCACATACCTGCAAACCTTCCTTAACTTTAACAACGAGAAACTAGTATTTTCATCAAACTTTACTTTAGTCTCACATGATTAATTTTGGATTAGTCAACAACCCTAACTTGAAATAATCATAAATATGTACTTGTAATGAATAAAGATATGAAAATGTTACACAATGTTCTTTAGTGTCTTTTATGAAGTTTGTCCATATTTCACTACTTGGAACCTCTCAGAAAAGGAGTTATAGCAAAAATGGCATACCTTGTTGAATTTTGGCTTATTCTAGAGATCAAACTTGTAGAGAATGCCCCGCACATAATATTTTTTGTATAGATCTAAAAATGATACAAAATATAATACAAACTATAATATAACCAATACATCTAGTCTTACTTAATTTGGATTTGTTATGAAGAAGTTATGGCGTTTTTACCCAAAACACTTGTTTTAGACTAGTTTCAGGACTATCCACAAACCCTATTTTCCACGGAGTGTAACTCCAAAACTGAAACGACCCAAAATATGAAATTTTTATCACAACTACTTGGATATATTTCCTCAACATCCTCCAGTTTTTGAGGTGTGAATCATTCTATTAAAACCGTTATTGCAAAAATGGTTAGATGACCTATAAATTTCATACCTTAGAAAGCATCATCAAAAGAATTTATCCTCGAATTTCGGCCTTCTTTACTTCACCTTCCATCTGAAATTCGCCTTAGATATCCTTTGGTTACCTCAGTCACTTGTATGTATTCAATGTTCTCAAGTGTAATTCAACGAGAGACGCTTGCCTCTTATTTATACCTTTATGTAGCTTCCTCAAGGGGTTACCTTCTAACCATCTTAAACCACTTTCCTTATTTTAGGGCTAACCCACTTCTAACCGCTTGTCCATTTAGTAATTTCTCCATTAAATTTATTATTTAAATAATTCCTTTTTTATCCACTTTTAATTATAGTACACTCATCATTTCACTTTATTATTTACCTTCTAAAATCTCTTAAACCACTTTACTTATTTTAGGGCTAACCCGGTTCTAACCACTTGTCCACTTAGTAATTTCTCTATTAACTTTATTATTTAAATAATTTATTTTGTGTCCACTTTGTGTTATAGTACACTCATCACTTCACTTTATTATTTAAATAATTTATTCTTTGCAACCACTTTGACTACTTTGACCTTTTGGTGCTTCTAGATGACTCATGAGGGTTCTCCAACTTCACATGGCCATAAATCTCTAACCGTGAGGAGTTATGTGATGTTCCACATACCACCGGAAATGGCATGACATGTACTATCCATCTAGTATAGACTTATCTTTGTTAGATTACTGAGATGGGGGGGGGTGTGAATCAATAATAAAGAAATTTAATTCTTTTTAATCATATAATCCAAGTGTTATATCAATGTAGTATTATCATCCAATAATTGCAGAGTAAATAAGAAATGAACTAATGAAAAATCATACACATACACAGTACACCAGTGTTTTTCGTGGAAACCAAAAGCGGAAGAAAACCACAAAATGTTTTTTCTTATATGTCTTGAAGAACTACATTCATTGGAAGCACCAACTTCCTTTATTTTCCAGCTACGACTGGAAGGAGGCTTCAACCCCTTTGTTTCTCAGGCTACAACTTGAGGGAATCTCCAAATCCCCTATTCTCTGGCTACAACCAGAAGGAGGCTACAACCCCCTATGTTCTCCGGCTACAACCACCTGTCCTTGCCCCGTCCAAACGCCCTAAACTAGAAATAGAATGATGAAACCATAGTCACACTATCAATGTGAGATATACCGATGTAAACTTGTACCAATAAGATTTAACCATGCATCAACCACACATCAACCTGTACCTCGACCTGTAATCAACCTGTACCATAAACAAGTGCATCAACCATGCACCAACCTGTACCAAAACAATCTGTAATTAACCTATACCATAAACACATGCATTCAACCATGTACCAAGTATGTACCAATCATGTGTCAACTAMTCATCAACTATGAATCATCAAAATGTACCAACATCATCAACTATACGCCTCGTGTATGTGCCAACTCATCAACTACTTGTCTCAACCATGTACCCAACATGTATCGTAACCAAAATCCCTCATAAATTTAATCATCAAAATATGATTTGTAACTTTGTAATAGACCTGGTGTATATGATCACATACCTACAAATTTTCCTTAACTTTCACAACAAGAGACTAGCATTTTCATCAACCTTTTGTTTAGTCTCACATGATTAGTTTGGGATTAGTCAACAACCCTAACTTGAAATAATCATAACTATGTACTTGCAATGAATAAAGATATGAAAATAGTACACAATGTTCTTCAGTTTGTTTTATGCAATTCCTCTAGGTGGCACTACTTGGAACCTCTCAGAAAAGAAGTTATTGAAAAAATGGCACACCTTGCTGAATTCTGGCTTATTCTAGAGAGCAACCTTGTAGAGCGTGCCCCACACAGAATATTTGTTGAATGGATCTAAAAATGTTACACAGAATACTACAGATTTTACTCTAACCAACATATCTGGTCTTACTGAATTTGGATCTCTTATGAATAAGTTATGACATTTTTACCCGAAACACTTCATTTAGACTAGTTTCGGGACTAACCAAAAACCCTATTTTCCACGGAGTGTAACTCCAACAATGAAATGACCCACAAGCTGAATTTCTTACCACAGATACTTGTATTTGTTTCCTCAATGGCCTATCAATTTCACGATCTGAATCATTCTAGAAAATAATTTATTGTTAAAATAGTGAGATGGCCTATAAATAACATACCTTAGAAAGCATCATCAAAAGAATTTATCCTCCCTTGAATTATGACCTTCTTTTCTTCTTCTTCCATCTGAAATTCGGCTTATAAATACTTTGGTTACCTCATTCACCTATAGATATTCAATATTCTCAAGTGTGATGTGAAATGAGAGAGCCTTTCCTCTTATTTATACTCTCCAAGTAGCTTCCTTAAAAGCATCTTTTAGGTACTTAACCCACTTCTAGGTCACTTAACCCATTTCTAGGTCACTTAACCTATTTTCCTCATTTTTAGGGTTAACCACTTTCCATAATTAGAACTTTCTCCATTTCTTTATCATTTAAATATTCTTCCTTGACTTTGTCACCTCACTTTATAATCTTCTTTGATTTTGTCACTTCACTTTATTATTTAAATAATCCTCCTTGACTTTGTCACTTTTCTTTAGCATTTAAATAATAATTTCTTCTTTGCAAGCTCTTTCACTTCTTCGACCTTTTGGGTGATCCAGATGGATCTAGGGAACATCACAGAAGTTTCAGAAGTGTCCCAGAATGCACAGAAGCAGTCTAGGACGCTCATAATGGCTTCAACAAATAGAAAATGGAAAAAATCAAAAGTTCCCAAAACTCCATTAAAATGACATGATCGTGAAGATCACATCGCAAGATTTCCAATGGCACAAATGACTCGTCAAACGGAGTTACAGATCAAAAGTTATAAGCGGTCAAAGTTCAGTCAAACTTGGTCAAAAGGAAAAAGTCAAAGTGACACATGGAACCAATGAAAGGGTGACATGTGGCACAACTGAGTTGGCAAGATGACGGGGCAAATATGACAGACACGTGAGCAAGTAAAGTGATGACATGTGTCAGTTTTCATTGGCGAATCATATTGTGACAAGTGGCAGTTTTTGTGGACCAGTTATATGGTGCCATGTGGCCGAGGCATGGGATGCTATGTGGCACCCCTCCCATGGTTGGAATATGCAAAAGTTTATTTGACTCCCCAAGAGTCGACCTCATGACCTCCAAGTGGCCCAAAGGCCCCACATGTCCACACTAACCACTACACCACACGTTGTTTCTTATTTAAAATATGGTTTAATTATCATTTGAATCTAAACTTCAAACAAGGCACCAAAGAGAGGGGCTAGGCCTTTGGCCTAGCCCCTGTTCACATGATTCAACCCACATGGCCATAATGTTCCACCCACCTGGGGGTTAACTCAATAGCCACCATATATATGACATATTCTGCTATATTTAGAACTATCCGCCATTTAGTCGCCCGCCAAAACCTCCGCCAGAATTAGCAGAGTGCACCAGCAACATGAAAAAAGGGGAGTCCATGAGATTCGACCCCGGAACCTCCCCAACAACATATGCCTTAACTTAGCCTCCATAACCAATGCACCCAACTTTCTCATTATGGCATAACCACCCATAAACTTGTATATAAGTGTGCATTTAGAGAGCAGAACACACCAACACACGGAGCATTGAGCGCGTCAGTACGACTTGGTACGGCTTGTATGGAATCCATATGGACTATATGTATTTTGGCACGTAAACCGAGGCAAGGTTGCCTCTTGGGTCCAGAAAGTGCCCGACTCGGATCGAGGCATGGAGACAGTCATTTTTAGGTAAAATGATGCCACGAACGTAGTGGTGAGATTAGTTTCCTGATCTGAGAAAAAATTCAGCATCTTCATTCTAGAACGAGTCATTTATTGTAGAGGCAGTGGCATGGTAATCGAGGCAGAGGTGTCTCTTGGGCCTGAAAGTGTCCAACTCGGATGGAAACGATTTGACAGTCATTTTTGGGTAATTTGATGACCCAAATTCAATGACGATGTTTGTTTTTACAACAGATCTTCCGATGAATAAGCTAAGTGTTGGAGAAGCCAATGTAAGCATGTTTTTTTATTATGTTGTTTTGTCATTCAATGTTGCAGCAGAGCATGCGTGTTATAGGTCTGAAGGAGAAAATAGAAGTTGTAGCAAGGCATCAAGATCAACTTATTCCTTCTATATATTTGTTTATTATTGTCTTTCACATCAAATCAATTAGTGAGATATGATAGAGAAATTGTGGTACTTGCATGACAAGTGGCCAACGAAGCAGTTCTAAGTCTCATGGTTTCGAGATCTCTTGTATGGACTGCATATTTTTTATTGGATCTAAGCAGCATATCTAAGGCTTTTAATGGCTCCATGTTGATGGGGGTCATATTTTATTCTTCATCTTTTTATGTATTGAGTATGTGGAAATGATGTCCATGTCAGCATCTAGGATGCCTCATGAGTAGAACTTGTGAAGCTGATACATTCATGATCACATTCCGATCTTTTGTTGCCATCACTGAAGAGGGACTTTGGCCTTACAACTTGTAAATGAGAGACATCATTACATCAAGAAGAATAAAGTAGTCAGGCTTTGGAGCATGACCCAGAGAGGTAGCCCACTGCAAGGGTGAACTTTGTTATCAAGGGAAGTGTCATATCTCTTATGTGTATTATGTTCTTATGTTGTTTTTCTATGAATTTCCGCACATGGGATGTTAAAAGAAAGCATGACATATTGCACATAAGGAAGACTAAAGAGGTTTTCATTCACTTCCAATTCAAGCACATAAGACTTCAACTTTACCTTTTATTGCAAATCACTCAAGTAAAATGATCTATAACTGACCCTTTTGAAGGAGTGACAGAGACAACCAATTATTGGAAACTTATCACTCCTGGGTTCATACCATGTGGTATCAGAGTAGGCTTGATATCGATTGCAGGTGTTGAAGTTAAGGATGACAAGGTCACCAAATCAATCATGGTTCGATGAGCTTAAAGAGCTCAACCACATGCTTCAAGTAGAGAATGTTGGATTGAAGACATTGTTGCATGTTGCAAAAGAAGATAACCAAAGGTTGCAAGAGCAGTTGCAAGACATGAAGATGCAGACAGAGAAAGGCTATACAAATGAGATGATGATAAGACCATCGTGTGACCATGGAAACTTCACCTGTTATGGGTGCGAGCATGACAGTGCAAATGCATGCACACTTTTTCAAACAAATGAAGATGAGCTTCATGCATCCAGAAGCCAAGGAGGATTCCTAGAAGCATCTTCCACTGATCCTTCTCACCAGGAAAAATTGGACACATTTCAAGAAGCAAACGAAGGGTCCCAGTTTGAGGTAGAGGTAAATAAGCCATGTCTAGTTCCTTTCTTGATTAATGTTGATGATTCTTTTGAAATCCTTGAACAACATGCTTCTTTCATCGTCTTAAAGTTGATGATAAAAATGGGATACGAAGGAGGAGTCCTTGGAACCAATGTCCAAGATATTGTCAATCCCATCGAGGCAGTGGTTTGGCCTCAATATGCCGGGATAGGCTATGTCCCAAAGGATGTTGGAGAAATATCCAAAACCATTCAGGAAGAAGACCCCAAGATAGTCACTGAGACTCCAGAGGTCAATCGCTCATCAAGAGACGAAATTGATTCAGTGCAAGCCGAGAGCACAACTCCTCATGCTCAAGGATTCGAGACATATCCAGGGAGAGATGAGCATCACAATGATAGAGTTGAGACCAAATCTTCTGCTAGTCTGACTCCAGAGGAAACTCACTGAGGTATAAGAAATCTAGAAACTCTAAAATGCCATTTTATTATAAGCATGTTAATCATATAAAACATAGATTTTGGCATCAAAGATAGTGCACATTTTGTGGATTGTGTAACCACACAGTTTCCCAGTGTTGGAAGAGAAAATCCTTGTGAAGGAAGGTTATGGAAACTAGGAGAAGGATGAGGATGACAGATTTATTTCCACACATGGAAAAGAGCAGGGGGAATGCACCTTTGAAGGAGAAAGGCTACTACAACCATTGTAGTAGAGATGAGCATCATACATACGGGATACATACGGGATACATACGGGATACATACGGGATACAAAGAGGGATAAGAAGACCAAAATGACATGTTCAAGAGAGAAAATAAGTCAGGAAGTGTTGTAGGAAAATCCTCCACCAGGAGAAGAACAACTATGAGAGAAAGGACAACTCGGTAAAGAGGACATGTTCAACAAAATGGTTGAATAAATCTGGGAAATCCTTTTGAGTTAGTCGAGAGTGGCCATCTTTGTAAATCACATGTTTCTATTCAACTGCCCTAGAAGGGTATTGTGCAAAAGTGGTAATTGTTGATATCACTTTTATTTATTTTTATTTTTTTTGGCACATGTTGATATAATTAGGCTTTGTGAGGTAGTTTGGGTAAGGGTTTCTTATTGTAAGTCCAATGGACATGGAAATTAATGTAATGACTTTTGGGGATGAAACATCTTCTCATTTGGGAGGCATGATTTGGATGGATCTAGAAAACATCACAAAAGTTTTAGAAGTGTCCCAGAATGCACAGAAGCAGTCCAGGACACTCAGAATGGCTTCAATAGACATAAAAGGGAAAAAATTCAAAGTTCCCAAAACTCCATGAAAATGACATGATCACAAAGAGCACGTCACAATATTTCCAACGATGCAAATGAATTGTCAAACGGAGTTACGAATAAAAAGTTATAAGCAGTCAAAATTCAGTCAAGCTTGGTCAAAAGTCAAAAGTCAAAGTGACACGTGGCACCACTGAAAGGGTGACACGTGGAAAAACTGAGTTGGAAATATGACGTGGAAAATATGGCAGACACGTGGGCAAGTAAAGTGATGACATGTGTCGATTTTCATGGGAGAATCATATTATGACAAGTGGCAGTTTTTGTGGACCAATTATATGGTGCCATGTGGCCCAAGCATGAGCTACCATGTGGCACCCCTCCCATGGATGGAATATGAAAATTTTTATTTGATTCCCCAATTGTCATCCTCATGATCTCCAAGTAGCCCAAAGGCCTCACAATTCCACACTAACCACTACACCATACGTTGTTTATTATTTATAATATGGTTTAATTATCATTTGAATCTAAACTTTGAACAAGGTGCCAAAGAGAGGGGCTCAGGCTTTGGCCCAGCCCCTGTTCACATGATTCATCCCACATGACCATAATTTTCCACCCGCCTGGGGGCTTAACTCAACAACCACCATGTATATAACATATTATGCTATATTTAGAACTATCTGCCATTTAACCGCTCACCAAAACCTCTGCCAGAAATAGCGGAGCACACCAGCAATATTATAAAAGGGGGAGTCTGTGGGATTTGACCCCAGAACCTCCCCAACAGCCTATGCCTTAACTTAGCGTCCATAACCAATATGCCCAACTTTCTCATTATGGCATAACCACCCAGAAGCTTGTATATAAGTGTGCATTCAAAGAGCAGAACACACCAGCACACAGAGAACTGAGCGCATCCATATGGCTTGTACGAAATACATACGGACTGTATGTATTTTGGCATGCAAACCGAGGCAAGGTTGCCTCTTGGGTCCAGAAAATGCCCAACTCGGATCAAGGTGTGGAGACAATCATTTTTAGGTAAAATGATGCCACAAACACAGTGGTGAGATTATTTTTCTGATTTGAGCAAAACTTCAGTAGCTTCATTCAAGAATGAGTCATTTATTACAGAGGCAGTGGCACGGTATTTAAGGAAGAGGTGTCTCTTGGGCCTGAAAGTGTCTGACTCGGATGGAGACGATTTGACAGTCATTTTTGGGTAATTCGACGACGAGAATTCAATGACGATGTTTGTTTTTGTTGTAGAGCTTCCAATCAACAATCTAAGTCTTGGAGAAGCCAATGTAAGCATGTTTTTGTATTATGTTGTTTTTTCATTCAATGTTGCAGCATAGCATGAGTGTTATAGGTATGAAGGAGAAGAGATAAGCTATAACAAGGAAGCAAAATCAGCTTATTCCTTCTATCTATTTGTTTATTATCTTCTTTCACATCAAATCAATCAGTGATATGAGACAGAGGAATTGTGGCACTTGCATGACAAGTGGCCAATGAAGCAATTATGATTCTCGTGGTTTCAAGATCTCGTGTATGGGTTGCATATTTGTGCTTGGATCTGAGCAGCATATCTAAGGATTTTGAAGGCTCCATGTTGATGGGGGTCATATTTTATTCATCATCTTTTTATATATTGAGTATGTGGGAATGATGTCCATGTCAGCATCAAGGATGCCTCATGAGTAGAACTTGTGAAGCTGATACATTCCTGATCACATTTCTATATCTTGTTGTCGTCACTTAAGAGGGACTTTGTCCTTAAAACTTGTAAAGGAGAGACATCATTACATCGAGAAGAATAAAATGGTCAGGCTTTGTAGCATGACCCAAAGAGGTAGCCCACTGCAAGGGTGAACTCCATTATCAAAGGAAGTGTCATATCTCTTATGTGTATTATGTTCTTATGTTGTTTTTCTATGAATTTACGCACATAGGATGTTAAAAACAAGCATGACATATTGCACATAAGGAAGACTAAAGAGGTTTTCATTCACTTCCAATTCAAGCACATAAGACTTCAACTTTACCTTTTATTGTAAATCGCTCAAGTAAAATGATCTATAACTGACCCTTTTGAAGGAGTGATAGAGACAACCAATTATTGGAAATTTATCACTCCCGGGTTTAGATCATTAGGGCTTAAAGCCTACATATGAGGGTCCTCCAACTTCGTAAGGCCATAACTCTCAAACCGTGAGGAGTTATGTGACGTTCCACATACCACCAGAAATGACATGACATGTACTATCCATATAGAATAATATTACCTACAAATATATCAAAACTCATACCAATATACATGAAACAACCTTGGGTCCATTACCAAAACCTTTTTGCTACCAAAATTTTCTACCAAACTTTCTTCAAGGGTTGACATCAATGACAACCAACCTTAATAAACAATCTCCCCCTTTGGCATTGATGGAATCACTCAGATGCAATACTAAAGTCATATCACTCATGCTCCCCATGTAACCATGCCTATGTCCTCTACATCTCTGTGACCATTTCTCTCTTTGGATTCATGTCTATGTCCTCTACATGTGATAAATCTCTCCCCCTTTGTCATCAATGGCAAAGGTATCTTTCCATCCGGGGCTTCTCCCAATAACTTAATTGTCCTCTTTCTGGTGCTTCGTCATGTACATCTAAGACATATAAGATAATCATTCAAAAGCATTCATTTTGGAGTAGAAATAACTCTAAGTCTTTGGCGAATATACTCAAAGGATTCCCATGGAAATGGTTTTGTAAAGATGTCTGCCACTTGTTCTTTTGTGCCCACATAATCAACTCCGATGTTCTTTTCTGCAACTTGTTCCTATAGAAAGTGATACTTTATTGGAATGTTCTTTGTCTTGGAGTGCATCATCGGGTTCTTTGAGACACTGATGGCGCTTGCATTATCACAATAGATTGGAATGGGCTCATCATAATCAACCTGTATATCTGTCAAAGTTTTTTTCATCCAAAGAACCTGTGCACAACATGTTGTTGTTAACGGGTAAGTCGGTAGATGCGGACATGAACTAATCCCCCTAGATCGACCTGGATCTAAAACAAAACAAGATGGAACAATACACTTTCCCTAGATTACGATCATTGAATTTAATTACCAAGGGATGAATAGATAACATACCTTATGAATCTCTTCCTTATGTCTTTGTTGATCCCGCTTTGCTCCAATGCTCCCATGAAATCATATCTGTAATAACACAAATCAACTAACGTGAAAGCAACAATAGTGAAATTTAATGACAACTTAAACATGTGATCAAGGAGTCATGTAATAAAATATCTATCATTTTATGGGAAAGAGACATGCCATTGTATTATATTAATGAAAGATAGAAGATACAACTGAATCGCCTTGATGTCACAAGTTCCCTTTCAATGGCCCTTCATTCTGACACACAGATACATTTTCTCCGATATTTGCATGAAGATTTCTCTCAAAAACTTGATGGATGAATGGAGATCTCAAGCATCACTTGAAATAGGATTCTTCACACAGACTTCAATTTATTCTCTCTTCAGTCTCTATGCTTCTTTGTGCTTGTACCTCTAACCTTTTCCATGAGAAGCCTATCATTATATAGAAGAAACTGAAGTGGTTACAGAGATGAGGATGATCCCATCAAATCAGAGAAGTCAGTAGGATCATAACCATATGGACGTCACCTCATATTTCTAGAAGATTCCACTTCTAGAAGCTGCTAGAACTTCTTTCCTCTTTTAGTTTTAAAGTGTCGTTGCGACCTACCTATATAGAAGCCTATGGAAATTCTACGGACTAGCTATAATGCAACATGAAAAAATTAGGGATTTCCACACTGTGTAAAGGGAGCTACCTACGGCGGCCTTCCAAAAATACATCTTGCAAGGGTGGAAAGAGGTTTATTTTCTTAGGCAAAATATTATATTAGGAACCTGAACACATGTTTATGTAACCATCATTAGGGTGACCAAAATAATGTGTAACAGAATGCCCCCAAAAGTATGAGTCTAGAACTCAAGATAGCCGAAGTGCTTTGTAAAATAAGCGTGTATGTGTCGAGAACTAGGGGCGCACCAATCAGGAACCTGCAAAAAATCAAGCATCTGTACAATATCACATTATGTCTAAGGTAGGCATTCCCATGTCCAGACCATAAATGACTGAAACCATAAATGTAGGTCATGGCCACCAATTATACAAAGTGGATCCATGTCAACAAGATTTTTCATAGCCACTAGGAATACACTATGGATCCATGCATGGAGAACTCAAGTACGAACATAGCCATGAGACATACAAGGTGGATCTATGTGTCAAATCAAATCACAAATACTCCATTGCAACCCAGACCAAAAAATGATGAAGTTCATGGTCTTCAAACCATCGTCCATTAGTACGATTCTAGTCACGTGATTACAGATGTCKAAGTCAAACATGAATAGAAGCCACTTGATTACCAGTCATTGATGAAAACTGTTAACAAGTGTAAGGGAAATCACCATTGATGTTAATGAATCCCAAGGTAMTCTAGTAGAATCCAACAAGTTTGAATAGAGGATTTGAAGTTGAACACTTGAGAGAATCTCTCGATCAGGGATCGATGATGTAGACTCATTGTCGAAAGTGAAGAAACCTACCATTGAGGCATGCAGGCTCTAAGGTACTAAATAATTTCTAAGTCTTTTTCCTAGATAATGAGCTGAAGTCGAAAAGAGAAGACTCGTCACAGGAGGGCCTTGATGTATCCCCCATCAATGACACAAAATGAGTAACAGATTTAGGGTAGAGAAAAATACATATGTCACTGGGGACTAACACAGGGAAGGCCAACATGGTAAGAATGGACAATTGTATATGACCGACTTATAGAAGGTTCTAGTTGAACTTCTCTTGAACATATGAATAACATCACAATGATCTTGGCAATATTGACTCAAATACGACCCAAATTATGAACTTGTAGAAGGTCAAACAAGAGACAAACGGATTACCCAACCCAGATTTGAATGATGAAGAGGGGTGTCATGTTCAAGAGTGACGCTTACTACCATTAATACAAATACAGAGACACATACCTTTCCCAAACTTCCCCCCACCATTTCTGACAAGTACCTCTTTATTTTTATGCAAGGTTGAGGAGGATAACATATGTTTTTCAATTTAAGCTCATCCTTCGGAGTACGTTTAACGAACCCTAAGAAAGATTGGTTCGGTCCTGTATGGGTCTGTCGATGTGTGTTTAATGAGTCCAAAGATAGAAAACTCGAAGGTTTTTCATGATTATAGAGTTTGGAAAAACACTTAAAAGAGAACTCTCTCAGTTCCTTCTTCGTAAAGTAGTTCGACAGGACCGAAAAAGTGATAAACTATCACCCATCAAACGTTTTCTTCAAATACTTTTACGAGCGTGAAAAGAACAAGGTCGCTCGACAATATTTTCGTTGTTTAAGGAGCATGAAAAGAGCTTAAAGAATTCTCCATAGGTTTTTTTATTTTCATGTTACCATGATGAGTATGAAAATATGAAAAAAGTATACTTGGTTACATTCTCATTGGTTTTCAAGCCCGAGAATGAACAAAGATTGTGCTCGAGGCTTTCTAAAAAAACCTTAAAAAGTAGTTGTACATGTCCATAGTTCGTTGTCCAAAGTCCTAAATTTCTTCCTGCAAGGAAAAAAATACTTACAAGACCTTTAGAGTTAATGGGTTTTTGACCAAAATGTATTTATATAAAACAAAATATTATAAAAAACGATAAAAAGGAAATAAATAGAAGCAAAAAGTCTTTTTCACCATTTTATTTTCACTTGGTCAAAAACTTACCAAAAACCCTTTTTTTTTTACCTCAACTTCGGTGACGGATTGCGGAGGCCACAAGGGATCATTCAATGAATGGATTGTGTAAAAGAGGTAAGCATCTCATCTTCTATCTTTTCAATGGATTAATTTTTGTTTTTGATGGTGAAAAATCAAGATTTTTTGATGATTTGGGACTGCTAGTCATGCACTGGGGCCGCCGCAAGTGGCCTATAACGGGCCCTGTGGAAACCAATGATTTTCATAGGTGTGTTAAGGTACACTCACGGAAATTCCACATTTTACTTGAATTTTGATCGCGGCGGCCAAAAAATTAAAATGAAAAGTGAACGTTTACTCA
>JASDQU010586330.1:115440-133792 GCA_032191745.1 Picea mariana | reverse complement strand
CAATGTGGTCTATTAAAATTCTTCAAAGTTCAGGGCATGAGAGCCCAACGGAGATTACTAGAATATCTGGTTCATATGTGGGATTTAGAACAACAAGTGTTCCACATGGGTGTTCATGTCCTCTCTTTGGATATTGAGGATATTTATTTCCTGACAGGTTTGTCATGTCGTGGGGCAATGCGTGACTTTGACAGGTGGTCGAGGTGGTGGATTGCCCATGAGTGAGTACATTCGTGAGCATTGTGACCCTGATGTTGAAAGACGTAAAGGAAAAGTAGCAATCCAAGGTGTGAGATATTTGACCCTCAGGACCATCTCGTTTACTGTTGCACGGATGGAAGGGAGTGCTTCACTACACATGGCACTCCAAATTTACTTCCAATATGCTATTGAATGCTTGGAGCCTCGAGTATTCAATTGGTGTGATGGTCTATTACACAACATGAAAACTCAACTCACGAAAAGAAAGAATGGGGACCTCAAACAGTTCAGTTATGGGTCTATTTTAGTATATTTCTTCTTCGAAAGAGTTCCACACCTACGCCTGCAGGTGGAATGGGGAATACCAGCCCTGAGAGACCCACGAATGAAAATATGGTGTGATCTAATGACACGGCATGTGGCAGGCTGGATTGTGAAGTATGATGATGCATTCTTCAATTGGTTGGGACCATAAATCCTGATGATTGATGATTATGCTTATGCCGGTCTAGAATTTCGAGGTGATATAGATTTGGTTCTCCCTGAGGGATCTCAGTGGGGAGATCTAGGTAAGAAAGGCATTTGTGTTTTTACAATGTTTTTATGAGTTTTTAAAATATTTAATGTTTTTGTGTTTCCAATCGAAAGACTAATAGAAAAATTTCAATCATGCAGATGTAGGGCCACATCGACCCCCAGGGTCTTCTCCTATTCAAAGGCGAGGAGAGGCACGTGTAGTGGCTAGATGGGATGTCAAGGATTAAGATGTGATAGAGCATAACCTGGAAGGCTTGACGACAATCATCCCTGATATATCCATCGAGGAGATCTCGAGGTGTTATCAACACCATAATGTAGGCGTATGTGGCTCACTTAGTCGGTTACTACATAGGGTAGCGAGAGCAGTAGTATGCTATCGTGAGAGGCATCCATGAGGCCAATTTGTAGGGGCCATGGGCTCTATATTTTGATATTTTGTTCTTCATATGAAAACTCTTTTTGTAAACATTATATATATATATATATATATGAGGCTTTTACTGGTTTACTCTGCTCTTTGTACAATATGTGAAATGTGATTGGAATTACAAATGTCCCAAGAGGTAGATTCTTACATATACTCATAGTAGAGTAGGGCATCGGATAGTATAGACATTGTTTAACTATAGTACTACTAGCTGCGAATCAAGTCGTATAATGAAGCGACGAATCCAAAGAGAAATAGCACTAGTCAATAATTTGATGATCGCGCTATACTCCATGATATTATTGGTCACTCGACCAAGAAAAACACCTTGTAGAAAAATAAGTTCATTTGAGGGTGCATAAATTTCCCAAGCAACAGAAGCTAAATTTCGGGTACTACGGCTAGCACCATTGGTGAAGCCAATGTAAGGTAGCGAAAACACCGACATCTGGAGACCAAACACAATGCAGGGTAAGTAGTCAGGGGCAAAAGTCAAATATCAGAAACACACTAAAGTAAAACACAAGAGTATGATACAGTAAAAATACAAGTTCTTATGCAGAGACAGGCTAAGCGTAGTATTTCTTCAAGTAAAGCCCATTTCTGGGTTCGCTCAAAGGATTTCCATTGTAATCTACTAACTCGTATGCTCCCTTCTCTAACACTCTTTTAACAATATAAGGGCCTCACCACAGCCTCAAATTTTTCATCTCCTAGCAAATCACGATCTTGTTCATAGAGGAGAACTAGATCACCTTCATAAAATTCATGTGTCTTGACATGTTTGTCACATTGGTATTTTACGCGTTTCTTCTAGGTTTCAATAACTAGGGTTTCATCGCGACCGGTTTCTTCCAATTATGTAAGATACAACAGGTGTTCCTCCTCAGCAGAGGTGTTTTGGAGAAGTTGGAAAGCTAGTTTTAACGATGGAATTTCACATTAAATTGGTAGAACAACTTCTAAACCATACACTAATTGGAAAGGTGTAAACCTCGTGGTAGACTTCATGGATTTCCGATAGGCCCACAATGCTGAGAACAACATCATGTGGCAACTCATTTTGTGAATTTCGATAATCCGTCGAAGCATGGTAATAAGTACTTTGTTATTTCTTTGACTTGGCCATTGGACTATGGATAATAGGGGGTTGAGTTTTCATGTCGAAGACCTAACTTTTTCATAAGCTCAGACATCATAAAGTTTTGAAAGTAGCTAGCGTGATCGGTGACAATAGCCCGTGGGATTCCAAATCATGTAATAATGTGATTGAAGATGAATAGGGCTGCAGTTTTACATGTGTTGTCGCATGTAGGCATCACCTCGGTCCCACTTCGTGAAATAATATACGGCTACAATAATGTACCCATGCCCCCTGACCGAGTGAGGGTTACATGTCATGAAATCGATGCCCCATTTAGTGAAGGTTCCAACAAAAACTATAGGATGTAAGGGAGTGGGGTGAGATCTTGTTTTGTTATTGTATGTTTGGCAAGCATGGCATTTTTGGACGACAATAATATAATCTTTGAATAGGGAAGGCCAAAAATACCTAGGTCGTAAGATCTTTTGGGTAGTAGAATACCCAGACATGTGACCACCACATTCTCCATAATGGCAGTCATTCAAATCTTTCTCAGCCTCATCGTAAGTGAGACATCATCGGAAAACAGAGTCAACTCCACGATGATAAAGAGTATCACCAAGGAAAATATACTGATAGGCTTGGTAACGTATGTGATGATGACCAATACTAGACAAATCGGGCCGAAAAGTCTGAGTCTAGAGATATATAATGATATCTCCATACCAAAGGTCATCGAAACTGATAAAAAAAAGGGATTCATCGGGTAATGAATCCTCTGCTACATTTTCTGTCTCAGAATAGGGAAGGTCACATATCAATTCAACAAACACTAGGGATTTCTTGGACTTAGAAAATTCAAACTCTAAGTCAAACTCTTGGAGTATAACAATCCATTTGGAGTATTTCCCCTCTAGCAATTGGCGTGTAAGAATGTGTTGCATGGGGTTGGAATCGGAAATCACGGTGGTCTTGCATAAAAGGGTATAGTGCCGAAAACATTAGACAGCTTGAACAACTGCCAAGGCCAGTTTTTCAACATGTAAATACTTTGCTTCAATAGTCGTGATACTCCGACTCAAATAATAAATAACATGTTCATCGTGAGAATCGTCCTCTTGGATGAGAACCATGGCGATGGTCGAATCCGAAGAAGCGAGATAAAGGAAATTTCAAATAATATTGACTATAATCGGACAGGAAAAGTAGTGGGGTATAGGTTAAAGTCAATTTCAAAGCGCCGAAGGCTTTGTTGGCAGTGGTGTCCCATACAAATTCAGATCCTTTCTTTAATAGTCGAGTAAATCTGAGCGTTAACTCAACGTAGTTTGGGATAAAACGACGTATAAATTTTTCCTTCCCTTGCAAACTTTGTAGCTAGTGAAGTGAAGAAGGGGGAAGGAGATTGAGAATGGCCTCAACCTTCAAAGGATCTACCCCGATCCCTTGACATGACACAATAAAGCCTAAGAGTCAGTCGTACTCCACACAAAAAACACATTTGTGTGGGTTTAATCGTATACGATAGAACCAACAGCGAAGGAAAATGGCTCAAAGGTGGGATGATTGATCACTACGATGAATGGAATGTGATGGTAGGTCATCTAAATATGGTTTTACAATGTTCTTAATATCATGGAAAGCATAAGACATAGCACGTTGAAACGTGGCACCGATGTTCTTTAAACCGAAGGACAATTTTTTCGGTAGGCAAAAGTGCCCCAAGGACAAATAAAAGTGGTTTTGTGTTGATCTGCGGGTAAGATGTTGATCTTATTATATCCGAAGAAACCATCCATCAGAGAGAATATTTTACTACCGGTGCAATCGTCGACGATTTGGTCAACAAAGGGGGTGGGAAAGTTGTATTTAGGACAAGCTTTGTTGATATCCCTATAATCAACATAGACACGGATCATACCTTGTTTCTTGTTAACGGGAACGAGATTGGATACCCAATCAGTTAAAGCCAAGGGATAAATAAAGCCAGCTTTAAGATTTTTTTCGACTTCACGCTTGATAGCGACTGCTTTACAAGGGTGGACCAGGTGAAGTCTTTTCCAAATGGGTTTAGCACCAGAGTATGTCTTGATTTCATGTACAACAATATCCAGGTCAATACTAGGCATCTCTTCATAGCTCCAGGTGAAGACGTCACAAAATTCTGTAAAAAGGGATTTATACATGGAAACTTCATCGGTGGAACACGAAGCCCTGATGTGCACATTTTCAACAACTACAGGTTTGATAGAGATGTTGAGGGGGATGATGGGTGAAATGTTGCTTAAGTTCCCTTCGTATAACACATCATGTGTGGAGTCGGGAACCGAAGTAATAACGACAACGGTCGACGAAGTCATAATTCGTTAGTAACTCTTGAGGATGTGTTGTTCTAGGAAGAGAATGGAACGATGATGTGCATCATCCCAAAGAGTGTCCTCCATGGACATAACCGACATAATCATCTCATCTATGGGAAAAATCATGTGAAAAGGATCAGGAGATGAATCGCCAAGAGAGGGGGTAGAGGGGGATTCTGATTGAATGGCTTGGTAAGAGGATTCAACCGTACTCAAGGGCATCTGGTTTCCATAGCGAAGATAATCATCGAGTGCGGGTACTACCCATGGGAGTTTCATGGACGAAGGTGGATATCATGTTAATCAAGGCAACCAAAGGAGGTGGAACGTCGGGTGGTGGGATGGGGAAAGTACCCATTAGGGTGGAATCTTTTAGTAGACCCACACCGACATTCTCATACCTAGGTGGGGTCTTTTCAATGAAAGGTACGTTGCTGGTATGTGTATTAGAGTTAAAGAAAGACAATTGGTCTACTGTTACTACCCTTCTCTGATTTGGAAAACGTACGACACAGAAAAGAGTGGACACAACTGCATGCATGGAATCAATCCAACTGCGATTGAGTAAAAGGTTGTAATCGAGAGGTGCATCAAAGAAATCAACTTCTACATTGACCGATTTGCCTTCTAACGTGATCGACAACAAGGGGAGGACACCGTAAGGTTTAAATCCATAGCCATTAAAGGCTTTGAGCGTGTTGTGTGATTCAGTTAAGTGAGGAGAGCCGATGGCTTTCCAACAAGCGATGAACATGACACACGTCGAGGCACCCTCATCGATAATTGTTCTACAAATGTTCTTGTCAGTGACAACAACTTGTATTTGAAATGCAAGATGAGGGGGCAGCCTTGGAATGTGATATTCCAAGTCAAAAATTAATAAATTTGGATATGTAGGATCGATTCCACCAATAGCTTTCAACAATGCCTTCCGTTGTGTAGGAAAACTCTGAAGGACTTCAAGGGTTGACATCGCAGATGGTGCTTGGGCCAGATCCTCTACAATACTGTAGTTCTGGGAAGCACGCACATGAGGATTGAAAGTATACTTTCGAACAACACCCTTTGGGGGAGGGCGAAGAACTGTATCTATGCTCGGTCGTTCGAGATGAAGAGGACCGTTGGTAGGTGGAGTCGAGGGAGATGGTTGGACCAACGAAGGTGGTATTTAATCAACTTTCTCCTTGGAGGAAGAATAATCTTTGGCTCGAGTGGTAAGTGTGATGTCATTCTTCTTTGAATCACCATTACACATTAGGACACAAGAAGTAGTGGAGGGGGAAGGATGGTCAAGAATGACCAATTGGGCCTGCTGTTGAAAAGGGAAGGGTTGCAACAACACGACCGACATAGGAGGTTGTGGGGTCCCTTGAAGGAACTTAGTAACCTCAGCCCATCTTGGACAATCCTTAGTGTATTGATCATCACCACAGATAAGACAAGGGTATCGAGGTTTGCGCTTATCCTTATCGTCAACAGGTTGTGTTTCGGTCTTCTCATATTGCGGATTATTTTTATCCTCCTTATTCTTACCCTTCCCTTTTTTAGATTTATTCTTTCCGGAAGGGGTAGATTGAACAGATTTCACCTCGGGAGTCTTGCCAGTGGGAGGAGTAGGAGACAGAGCATGTTGAATATTAGAAGAAACATACTTGGGGTTGGTGGTAGAGGCTTGTGCAGAGTGGGGTTGAGCATGGAAAGTGCTAATCACACCATCAACTACATGAGAAGCAGCAGGAGTAATTGAAGTAGTGGTAGTAGAAGGACGAGGTGCATCAAGAAGTAAATCGTAAAGAGTACCCATTTGTGAGCAAACGAGGTCATGGTATTGAGCACGACTGATCGCCTGTTCTTCTATGACAACTCCACCCATGGCGATGTCATGAGTGATGTCATTCATGAATGATTTCATGAACCACTTTTCTAGTAACTGATCAGGAATCTCGAGTTTGATTAGATGATGTCTCTGTCTCCACTCATGAATTTGATTAGAGATATGAGTGTCTTTGGTTTTCTTGAAAGAACTCAAAATTTTGGTTCCTATTTCGTAACGGATCGGTAACTAGTAGTGGGTGAGGAAATCCATGGCAAGGGTGTTAAATTCAGTGAAGAAGCCTCGTGGTAATTCTATATACCACTTCACGGCTGAACCTGTGAGAGTTCACTAAAAAAGACATAATCAAATAAAGTCATTCATCAAGGAATTGGATGAACACCAAAGGTGGAAAGTCATCACATGATTGTTCAGGTCCTCTCTCGGTTTACCATCGAACTTAGGAATTTTGGATGGTAGTTTGGCCGGTATTACAGGCCATTGAGGAGAGTGACTAATAGGATCATTTAAAATTCTAGATAGATCAGGGAGGTCCAGGGTGGCTAAGAAGGGTAACTGTCTATTCACATGGGGGTACTAGTGACTCTGGGGAGGAAGTCATGTAGGTATACTGGTAGGACCATAAGAAGTTTTCATATAATGCGAAGATCCGGGTAGATTTGGTTGTTGGTGCGGAGGCATGTAACCTATAGGGTTGTATTGGTTAGGGTTGTTCCCTTGAACAGGGACATTGGGTCAAGCGTTTGAACCCCAAATGGGATTGGACGGACCTGAATATGGTTGGCCTGTACTAGGGGGTATGAAAGAGCTAGCTTGAGGCTGTTGACCCCTAGTTAGTTGAGGATTATTTTGGGTAAGATAGTTCCAATATTGGGACAAGGTTGTAGGTATGTTCTGTCCATACGGTGGGGTAAGTGGGGATTTACCTCCAATCGGGGGTTGTGTCCCAATTGGGATTTGACCTCCAAAAGGGGATTGCGTTTGGCATCCAGGGTGAGATTGTCCACCAACATGAAACTGGTAATTAGGTGTGAAAGACTGGGTGGTGCCACTAGGGTCGGTTCCTCCAATAGGGGATGGAAGAGACCCTCTAGAAGGGGGCTGAGGAAGTGTTGGAATAAAAACAGGAACAATAGTGTGCCCAGAAGGAGTGGAAACTCCAGGAGTTCTGGATGGGACTTGGGTAGGAACGGGAATAAAAGCATTCAACGCATGATATCCGAGGGGGAGTGTTGGGGCGAGTCTAGGTGAAAGTGGTGTGCCAATGGTTGCTTTTCTAGCCACCGTATTCCTAGTGGGAATGGTCATAGTATTTGGGACCATTGTAGAATGGGCCATCTGAAGGCGGATGGTCGAGTTGGGATCCGTCGACTGGATGTCAAAACTGTCGAACATATATTCAGTTGTAATGAAAGTATGTTTTATATCATATGTTTTGGGTAGCTTGTACTCGAAGAATATATAGGCACTTGTGCCAGGGCCGAAAAGATCCCGTCTCGAAATGTGAGTAGACCAAAAGGGATCCTGACCTTTAGGGCCTACGAATGGTCTGGTTGGTACTCTAGAAGTTTCAACAATAATATCTCTGGAATAATTTACCCGAAGAATACATCTCTCGGAATTGTGAGGATTTCAAAAAGACGCTAGAGAATCAAAACCTTCCACTCATGGAGTGGCAATGTCTTGGACCTCACTTTGTTGAGAGGAGTCCTACAACGGGTTGGTAGGCAAGGGTTGAGAACCTCCCAGATATTCTGGGGGTAGTCCTTACATTCTACGTGAGTGGTGTGGAGGGTCAATGTTGGCGGGGATAAATATTTTACACAAGAAAATCAATGGCCAACTTATGGAAACAAACAACACTCGCTAGTAAAATCTAGGAATCAAAACCAAGCAGACAAGACATTCCTATTCCGAAGTCACTAGTTGGTGATGAAATCCAACATCACGACGTCAAGACAAGAAGGGGCTAGGCTAGGGTGGAAAATTTACATTGACGACCTACTTAACAGACTTACACCCTCGTGCAAGCTCCCACACATAATCGTGGGTATACCCTCCAAGGAGCCCGAGTGATTCTGGCCAACGTCGATTCCAAGTACTGTGAAGACTTACCCCTCCACTACCACCTTGTGTAAGACTCTAAGAAGATAGGCTACTAAAGTTACCACAAACAACAATGATGCCTGGGGAAACAGTCAACAATTTGATCCACATGAAAGGGCAGGGTATCTAGCCTGAAATCAACTTGAGAGGCTTCCACTCATCATTGTGGGTATACCTTCAAGCAACCCTCGTAATACGTGCAATCTCTACACTGAGATCAACAAAGCAGGGTGAGTAAATCTGTCAATCTCAATGTGACCTCAAGTTTGACCCTTGTGTGAGAAGGGCTTCCTAGGAAAAAATGTTGCAAATGGAATTTGACACTCCCTATCACAAGATACTATTGTGTGTTTTTTTCTTTGGAGAATGTGTCTCACTGCCTATTCCAAAGCTCTAGCCTAACTAATGTTGGTGTAAAAGAGCCTTAGAAAATTTACTAGTTTAATTTTAAAGTTTCGTAATATTATTAAAGGTTGTTGTTACTCAAGAGGGAGACGGGAATGAAACCAATGTTGTGTAAGACTCTAACCCAACAATGAGTAAATTGAAATGAATGATACAAAATTTCGTTCGATGAATTCTATCTACAGCAGGGAAAAATAATTTTTTTGGAACAATGAAAACTATGATGTACAATTCCCTTTTTAAATGTAGTACCAAACAATAATTAACAATGTAACTGTACTATTCGTTCTCTTTCAATATTTAAAACACCAATATTTTATGAATAAATGATTGCTTACAAGACTTAAAAGACTTAAAAAAAAAAATTATTTAGAAACCAAAAACAAGGATGGAACTAAGAAAGGGTAAGCAACCAATGAAAATAAAACACTCAACAAGCACCCAAATCAATCTTTTAATGAAGATAAAAAACACAAAATGACAAGAAAAGGTTTCTTCAAATGTGAACAAGAAATGTTTTTCTGATCATTAAGCAATCCAGAAGATGCAATCAATCTTACAAATCCAAACCCAAAAAAAAAAATTTGATTAAGCAAGCACTCGAACGCAAGTCCAAAGATTATATCCTTGTCAATAAAAACAAAGATMAAAAAAAGATCAAAAGAGTGGCGTTTGATCTTCGAAATCAATTAAATCAAGTAGGGACAATCAAAAGCACTCAAGAATTGGTATCAAAATCCCTTTCCAACYGACTAAAACATAAACTGGGYAATAGTAGAGGTCAAGACCCAATCCAAAAAAGTTTTCAAACGCCACTATGGGCAGGCAGTATAACGCAATGTAGAAATGAGTGATTTTCGCAGGCCAATAGTCATGCAGGTCATGGAAATCCCGCACTTAAACAAAACACCAGGGTGCRGAAATGGAAGGTTTTCGTGAGCTACCAATAGGGTGCAGTGAAGACACGTTTCATAAAATAGAAAATTTTGGAAAAAAGACAAAGGGTCTCAGGAAAATTTTAAATCCAGTGAGTCTAATTGGATCTCCCAGAGACTCAGAGACTGACATAGAATGAAAAAGATAGGCTATAAGAAAATGGCCAATGAAAAACCAGAATCAAGTTGTCTTTCTCCTTAGTGGAGTCACCAATTTTGTTAACGGGTAAATCGGTATATGTGGACATGAACTAATCCACCTAGATCCACCTGGATCTAGAACAAATCAAGACGGAACAATACACTTTCCCTAGATTACGATCATTGAATTTAATTACCAAAGGATGAATAGATAACGTACCTTATGAATTTCTTCCTTATGTCTTTGTTGATCCTACTTTGCTCCAATGCTCTCGTGAAATCAGATCTATAATAACACAAATCAACTATCATGAAAGCAACAATAGTGAAATTCAATGACAACCTAAACATGTGATCAAGGAGTCATGTAATAAAATATCTATCATTTTATGGGAAAGAGACATGCCACCGTATTATATTAATGAAAGATAGAAGATACAACCGAATCGCCTTGATGTCACAAGTTCCCTTTCAGTGGCCCTTCGTTCTGACACACACATACATTTGCTCCGATATTTGCATGAAGATTTCTCTCAAAAACTTGATGGATGAATGGAGATCTCAAGCATCACTTGAAATAAGATTCTTCACACAGAATTCAATATATTCTCTCTTCAGTCTCTATGCTTCTTTGTGCTTGTACCTCTAACCTTTTCCATGAGAATCCTATCATTATATAGAAGAATCTGAAGTGGTTAAAGAGGTGAGGATGATTCCATCAAATCAAAGAAGTTAGTAGGATTGTAACCATATGGACGCCACCTCATATTTCTAGAAGATTCCACTTCTATAAGTTGTGTTGGCTCACCAATTTGACACTTTTTACACTGTCCATATTCACTTATTCACCTCTTATTTTGATCTGAGACCTCATAAACTCATCTATATTTTTACTCATATAACCAAATATCCAGCAAGTATAGTAAGGTATGGTCATTGATTAAAATCTTTTAATTTCCTTTTATTGAATGATTAAATATGATTCTTAGAAGAGTTTGTGATTAATTAGATCTTGCAGCATACTTTGATTCCAGGAGCATAACAGATCTCACAAGATTTTCTATAACTCCAGGCGCTGCCAACATTGCCCAAGAAAACTCGGATCCATTCATCTTGAATCTCATTGATGACTCATAAGCAATCAATATAATCCTCATCTCTAGGCACTACGTGTCATAGAGATGAAGATTTGATATTAAATAACAAGTTTCCAGAAGCATGATTCGAGCATAA
This sequence comes from Picea mariana, assembly GCA_032191745.1. NCBI lineage: Eukaryota > Viridiplantae > Streptophyta > Pinopsida > Pinales > Pinaceae > Picea > Picea mariana. The sequence continues at coordinate 122,526 of JASDQU010586330.1, read as the reverse complement.
GAAGATTGCTTTCTTTTTTCAATTGGTTGTAAACGTTTATTAGAAGATAGGATCTGTTGCGAAAGCGCTGGGATTAGTTATTTGTGTCCATAAGCTATAAAAAGGCTTGGATCAAAATGTAAAAGGCGAGTTAGACAATAGGTTAGACACGAGATGAATATGGAGGAAGACTGTGCTGTTTCAAATACTGAATTCATGAATTGAATAAAGATTGAAAATCAATGTTGCTTATAATATTCTGAATTGATGATAGATTAAAGACTTTTTAAAATTATCACATAGTTTGTTTCCATGTTTAATATTTTCTTTTTAGAGTAATGGCTGTAGAGTAGAATCTCATCTGCAAGTTATTGAAGGACTTGTGGTTTTCTTGGCAAGGATCCACCAAGAAGACCATAAGACCTTTCTTTATAAATTTAGTTTGTAGATAGAATAGATAAGGTAAATACCATTTTCTGTTTTCATTAGAGAAAGAAATTGTACTTAGAAGGGTTGATAAATAAATGTGGAAAATAGATTTACATGTGCTTGAAATCAGTCTTTTCATCATCTGTTTCTTCTGTAGATTTTAAAGCTTACAAATAAAATCGATCTAGTTGCCTTCAATTGTAGGATTTCGGGGTTTTACTTGCTTTAGTATAGGTTTAAATTCTAAAGTTAGTTTAGTCCTCTTTTTCTCCTTGCAAGCATTTGTTTTCTTAGATTTTTTTAGTAACAATATCTTTTGAAATTTCAAATATGATGTTAAGAGATCTAGATATAGGTTAGTATAGGTGCAAATTCACTTTCTTTACCTTATTCTGCTTTCTGTGTCATTCCATAATTTTCTGTTACTTTAATTTCTGAGTTACATTAGAATAAGCATTCATTAGGTAGTTTCATTCTGAAATATGTGCTTTAATTTTAGATTAGTTTAAAAACAATTTTTAGAGATATTTCATTTAGTTAATATTTGAATCTTGAATTTAAATAGGATTAATGAATTCATAAATCTAGTATCAAATTAGTTTGAATGATTTTTAGATTAGAGAAGCTTAAATAGATTAGATTATGAGTAAATTAGAGTAGAGTAAATTAGATTAGGATAGGCTCTAGTCCTGCACATACAATGTTTGTGCCTCAAAGTTTACCTTCTTGGGTTGACATTTTATGTAAGCTATTTATAGTGATATAATTAGCCCAACAAGCTGCTAGAACTTCTTTCCTCTTTTAGTTTTAAAGCATCGTCGCGACCTGCCTATATAGCAGCCTGTGGAAATCCCGCAGAATGGCTATAATGCAAGATACAAAAATCAGGGATTTTTGCACTGTGTAAAGGGAGTTGCCCACGACGGCCTTACAAAAACACATCTTGTAAGGGTGGAAAGAGGTTGCGTTTCTTAGGCAAAAGATTATATTGGGAACCTGAACACATGCTTATGTAACCATCATCAGGGTGACCAAAATAATGTGTAACCGTTGTTGCTGCAATATACTCTACCTCGACTATAGATAGAGATATTGATGATTGTTTCTTGCTTAGCCATGATACTAAACACTCACCTAAGTAGAACGTTGCTCCATTGGTGCTTCATCAGTCATCAATACAACCTGCCCAATCTACATCTGTGTAGGAAATAAGATATAGATCCTTTCCTTTTGGATACCATAATCCAAACTCTTGTGTTCCTTTGAGATATATGAAAATCCTCTTCATTGTTAACACATGTGATTCCTTTTTTGCTGCTTGAAATTGAGCCATCTATCCAACTACCTACATCACATCTGGTCTGAATGTTGTCACATATAGTAGGCTATCAATTGTTGACCTATATTGCCTCTGATCTGTAGACTTTGAATCATCATCGTTGCTTAACTTGCAATTCGTTTGAATGGGAGTGATAACTAGTTTGCAATCTTACATTCTGAACCTCTTTAACATTTCTATGATATACTTGGTTTGAGAAATAAAAATTCCTTGGTTGATGTGACGTATCTGAAGTCCCAGAAAGAAGGATAGTTCTCCAAGTAATGACATTTCAAATTCATTCTGCATATCCTTTTCAAATTTCTGGCTTAACCTGTCATCATCACTACCAAAATTAATATCATCAACACAAACTTCAATTAATAAAATACTATCTTGACTTACCTTAATGTAGAAGTTGTTGGCTGCACTTCCTTTTCTGAACCCTTCATGTTGTAGATATTTATCCAGTCTAGGGTACCATGCTCTAGGAGCCTGTTTTAGACCATACAAGGCCTTCTTTAATTTACACACATAATCTATATTCTCTGACAACTGAAATCCTTTTGGTTGCTCAATGTAGACTTCTTCTTCAAGTCCCCCATTTAGAAAAGTTGATTTTACGTCCATTTGATACACTTTAATATTTTTGGAGAATGCATAAGCTAAAAGCAATCGGATTGCTTCCATTTTGGCAACTGGGGAAAATGTATCTTCAAAGTCGATTCCTTCAACCTGTGCATATCCTTTACATACCAATCTAGCTTTGTTACTTGTAACCTGTCCATCTTCATTCAATTTATTCTTGTATACCCACTTTGTCCCAATCACATTCTTATCCTTTTGTCTTGGAACCAATTCCCAAGCGTCATTTTTATCTATTTGATCTAATTCTTCATCCATGGCCTTGTTCCAAAATTCATCCTTGTTGCCCTCTTCAAAATAGGTCGGTTCAATTGTAGATGTGAGTGCTAGGTGCATTTGTTCTGGTGAATGGATCCTTCTTCTAGTCTCTAACTCCTGCGTCTTTGTTTCCGATAATCTGATCTGAAGGATGATTTTTTTGTACCCGTCTGCTAGGTGTTTTTGGAGTTACTTGTTGAACTTGCTATTCTATTTCTGTTGGATCCTCTTCTTCTTCCCCTTCTTTTTCATCTTTTGTTTCTTCTTCGTAAAGTTATTCCATTGATTCATTTTCTTCTTCCTTTAATTGTTGTCTACTTGTTTCATCAATTCGTACGTTGATGATTTCCACCACTTTGTTCAATCTCAGGTTGTAACACTTGTCTTCTTTTCTTGTACTTGACTAACCAACAAGTACTCCTTTGTCTGCATAAGATTCAAACTTTCCCATTCTTCCATCTTCTCTTTTGATGTAGCATTTGCTTCCAAAAATTCTAAAGTTCTTTACATTTGTTGGTCTTCCTTTCCATAGCTCATAAGGAGTTTTGTTAGTGTTGTTTCTTAGCATTACTCTGTTTTGAATGTGAATTGCTATATGCACTGCCTGTGTCCAAAAAATATATGTCAATTTTGAATCCATTAGCATTGTTCGAGCCATTTCTTGTAGTGTCCTATTCTTTCTTTCAACAACTCCATTCTGTTGAGGTGTTCTAGGAATGGAGAATTTCCTTTTTATTCCATGATTGTTGCAGTAGTCTGTAAATTCCTTTGAAGTGAACTCTCCTCCATTTGAAAAAGAAAACTACGGTCATTCTTGTATAATCATCAACTAATAACACAAAGTATTTCTCACCTTTTAAGCCCTTTGTTGTAGTTGGTCCAGCTAGATCAATATGCACAATTTCCAATAGTCTTGTCATTGAATATTCCTTTGATTTGAACATGGTCTTTGTTTCCATTCCTTGTTGACAATGCTTGCATAAAGTGTTGATTGGTTTCATGATCTAGAGCATTTCTCTGACTGCTTCTATTTTTTTGACTTTGACAAGGTTATCAAAATGTATGTGACCCATTCTTGTGTGCCATAGCCAACTTTCATTTTCCTTTTCTAGACAACACTTTTCATTTCCAATTTCACTTAATACATATATGTTTCTTGAAGTTCTCACAGTTGTAGCAATCAATTTTCCTGAACCTTCTTTTCTTATATCGCACTTTTGTGAATCAGAAACAACTTTATGACCTTGGTCACACATTTGACTGACACTTAGAAGATTATGTTTCATATCTTCTACTAGTATAACATTTTCTGCCTTTGTATTCTTGTTCCCAATTCTAACTGTGCCTTTTCAAATGATTTTGGCTAAATCATCATTTCCGAAGGAGACTGATCCATCTCTTTCCTTTCATAATGTAAGAAACCTATCTCTATCACCTTTAATGTGTTTTGAATGCCCACTGTCAACATACCAACCACGTTTCTTCTACTTAGCTTGTAGAGCGAGTGTGCATTCTTCATTACAATATTGATCCTGCTTTCTTATCCGTGTCCTTTTCTGAGGTTCCTGCCTGTGACTATTGTTATTATATTGTGGTTCTCTAGGAGGGACTGTCATTCTGCAATCTTTGACCATGTGTCCAAAATTGTTACATTTGTAACATTCCACTTCAGTTATCAAAGATTCAAACCTGTTGTAACTTCTTCTCTATGTTTCACTAGGTCTTCTTGGATAACCCCTTTGTGTATGACATTCAAAGTTTTTTTTTTTTCTGTTATTATCTCTACAATTCACAACTTTATGTCCAAAATTATTACATGCATAACATAAACCAAAATGGATAGTTTGATATCTGGGAGTTGAAGATACTGTGAAAGGAGGTACTCTTATCAATTCTTCTTCTTCCTGAGGCCTATTTGTCGATTGTTGATTATGAAATTTGAATCTTCTCGGTGGAGGAGTGTCCCTATAATCTTCCTTGTATATCTTCCTATCCCCCTTGATTATTTCTGCAAAGCTTTTTGGATATGTTTCTTGCTTTGTTGTTTTGGAGCTTGATCCATTTTCTGTCTGATTGTATCCAAGTACAGACTTGTCATGATGAGATTTTTTACTGCTGATAATGTCATCCAAAATTTTTGAGTTGTTCTGCATATTTTTCTTTTGAAAATCCTTTCTTAATGTGAAAATCTCTGCTTCCAAATTTCCAATGATCTTGTCTTTTTCTTCTAGTTGTTCTTTGAGTGCTTCTTCAATTCTTTTATCTTCTTCTATTTGAACCTTCAAATTTGTGATCATTTGTTCTAGTTCTTGAGTGTCGTCTTTCTTGTCTAGTTTTGCATGTAGTTTCTTGTTTTTCTTGTTTTCTCTTCTGATAGCTTCTATGGCACACATTAATTCCTCTCGGTAGTCAACTTCTTCCTCTTCAATTTCTTCTTCGACTTCTTCATATTCTTCTTCGGCTTCTTTATATTCTTCTTCGGAGTCTTCTTTATTAGAGTCTTCTACTTCGATGAATAGAACTCTTTATGTCTCACTGTCACTGACTTCCTCTTCATCTGATGATGAGATGTCTTCTTTGGTGCATAAGCTTTTCTTGAAAACTTTCTTTGTGGTTCTTTTACCTTTGTATGTATATTTTCCTTTTGAGTAACCTTCATCATTTCTCGTTTTCTTATAAGGACATTTGTTAGCAAAATGTCCAATACCATCACAATTAAAACAAATTAAACGAATCTTACCTCTATACATATCATTGGTTCCCTTGTTCAGTATTTTGACAAAGTTGGCCACTTCTTCATCATCTTCCGAGACGTCACTGTTGTTGCTATGCTCTTCTTTTTGCCTTCCCTTTTGATTTTAATTTTTGGATTCTTTGAAGGCTGCTTCTTTTATATCTGTATTTTCCTGTTCAATTCTCATTTCATATGCTGTGAAGATTCCATGTAACTCATCCATGCTTATTGAGTTTAGATCTGATCTTTCTTCTAATGTCAATATCTTAGGGTCAAATATCATAGAAAGAGATCTTAGTACTTTTTGATCAATTACATATTTTTTGTTTTATTCTCCCAATTCTATTATTTCTTTTACTATTTCATCAACTCATAAAAAGTAAGCTGCAATATTCTCATCTTCCTTCATCTTAAGTTGTTTGAACTGACCTCTGTATGTTTGAATCTTTTTTGCTTTCACTTTTGAATCTGCTTCATAAATATTTTGAAATTTGCCCCAACTCTCTTTAGCGGATTTACAATGTGGAACTTTGGTGAATAATGTTTCACTAAGACCATTCATAAATGCATTTTTGGCTTTGGAATTATTCTGACCGAGTTTCATTGCTTTGTCGTTTGTTGGCGGAACCACTGGTGTTGTGTATCCATCTACAATTGATTTCCAAATTTCAAATCCTTGTACCTGTATATATATGTTCTCATCCTTATGCTCCAAAATGCATACTTATGTCCATTGAACTGTGGTATTCCATTTTTATACAAGTTGTTTCTCTCCACGATCTACCTTTCAATGTTTAAACTGATTTCTGAAGGAAACTGCTCTGATACCAATTGTTGGATTACTGATAGGGGGGGTGAATCAATAATAGATAAATTTAATCATTTTTAACCATATAATCCAAGTGTTATATCAATGTAGCATTATCATCCAATAACTGTAGAGTAAATAAGCAATGTGTTGATTAAGGTTGGTTGTCATTGATGTCAACCCTTGAATAAAGCCCCTTAGCACAAAGGCTTGGGTAATGGACCCAATATTGTTTGATGTAAATATGACTCATTATTGTTTTTTCATGGTTGATAAGAAGTAAATATGGATGAACTCCAAAGTGGTCCCCTTATGGTGAAAGCCCTCACGGGAAGACGCTTTGTGGAGTAAGAGAACCCATGCTTAATTGTGGAATAATGAGATGAAGGAAAGTGATTTTGTCAGGGAAAATATCCTAGATGGATAGTTCTTGTCATTTCATTTCCGGTGGTATGTGGAACGTCACATAATTCCTCACAGTTAGAGAGTTATGGCCATGAGAAGTTGGAGACCCCAGGTTTGGGTAATGGACCCAAGTTTGTTTGATGTCTAACAATATGAGTTATGATATATTTTCAGATAATACTATTCTATATGGATAGTACATTTCATGTCATTTCTTTTGGTATGTAGAATTCCACATAACTCCTCACGGTTTGAGAGTTATAGCCTTACGAAGTTGGAGGACCCTCATATGTCATCTAGAAGCCCCAAAAGGTCAAAGTAGTCAAAGTGGTTTAAAAGATTTTAAAAGGTAAATAATAAAGTGAAGTGATGAGTGTATTATAATTCAAACTGAATACAAAATAAATTATTTCAATAATAAATTTAATGGAGAAATTAGAAGTGGACCCAACCCTAAAATAAGGAAAGTGGGCCAAGTGACCTAGAAGATGTTTTTAAGGAAGCTACTTG
>JASDQU010586330.1:93600-106982 GCA_032191745.1 Picea mariana | reverse complement strand
GGGCTTGGAGCCTCCTTCCAGTTGTAGCTGGAAAACAAAGGAAGTTGGTGCTTCCAATGAATGTAATTCTTCAAGACATATAAGAAAAAGCATTCTGTGGTTTTCTCTCGATTTGGGTTTCCACGTAAAACACTGGTGTACTGTGCATGTGTGTGATTGTTTATTTCTTACTGCTCGTTATTGTATAATAATTCTACATTGATATAACATTTGAAGAAAAATGATTATAATTACGCTATTACTGATTCACCCCCCCTCTCAGTAATCCAGCACAATGACCAAATGAGAAATCATACACATACACAGTACACCAGTTTTTTACGTGGAAACCCAACGCGGGCGAAAACCACATAATGATTTTTCTTATATGTCTTGAAGAATTACATTCATTGGAAGCACCAACTTCCTTTGTTTTCCAGCTGCAACTGGAAGGAGGCTCCAACCCCCTTGTTACTCAGGATACAACCTGGGGGAAGCTCCAACTCCCCTATTCTCTGGCTACAACTAGAAGGAGGATACAACCCCCTATGTTCTTTGTCTACAACCACCTGTCCTTACCCCTACAAACCGCCCCGAGGTAGAAGTAGAATGATGGAACCAGTCACACTATCACTGTGAGATATACCACTATAAACCTGTACCAATAAACTTGAACCATGCATCAACCTGTACCTCAACCTGTAATCAACATGTACCATAAACAAGTGCATCAACCATGCACCAACCTGTATGAAAACAACCTATAATCAACATGTACCATAAGCAAGTGCATCCAACCATGTAACAAGTATGTACCAATCATGTGTAAACTACTCATCAACTATGACTCATCAAAATTTACCAACATCATCAACTATACACCTCATGTATGTGCCAACTCATCAACTACTTGTTTCAACCATGTACCCAACATGTACCTTAATAAAAATCCCTCATCAATTTCATCATCAAAATATGATTTGTAACTTTGTAATGGACCTAGTGTATCTGATGACATACCTACAAACCTTCCTTAACTTTCACAACAAGAGACTAGCATTTTCATCAACCTTTTCTTTAATCTCACATGACTAGTTTGGGATTAGTCAACAACCCTAACTTGAAATAATCATAACTATGTACCTGTAATGAATAAATATATGAAAATAGTACACAATTTTCTTTAGTTTGTTTTATGCAATTCCTCTAGGTGGCACTACTTTCGAATCTCTCAGAAAAGGAGTTATAGCAAAAATGACATACCTTGCTGAATTATGGCTTATTCTAGAGAGCAATATTTTAGAGCATGCCCTGCACAGAATATTTGTTGAATGGATCTGAAAATTTACACAAAATACTAAAGACTATACTCTAACCAATAAATTTTGTCTTACTGAATTTGGATTTTTTATGAAGAATTTATGATGCTTTTACCCGAAACACCTTTTTTAGACTAGTTTTAGGACTAACCACAAACCGTATTTTCCATGGAGTGTAAATCCAAAATTACAACGACCCACAAGCTGAAATTTTTACCACAAATACTTGGATATGTTTCCTCAATGGCCTATCACTTTTACGGTCTGAATCATTCTAGAATTTTTTTTATTTCGAAAATGGTGAGATGACTTGTAAATAACATATCTTAGAAAGCATCATCAAAAGACTTTATCCTCCCTCGAATTTCGCCCTTCTTTTCTTAACCTTCCCTATGAAATTCAGCTTGGATATCCTTTGGTTACGTTAGTCACCTATAGATATTCAATATTCTCAAGTGTGATGTGAAATGAGAGAGCCTTCCCTATTATTTATACTCTCCAAGTAGCTTCCTTAAAAGCATCTTCTAGGTCACTTAACCCACTTCTAGGTCACTTAACCTATTTCTAGGTCACTTAAACCATTTCTAGGTCACTCAACTTATTTCTAGGTCACTTAACCTATTTCTAGGTCACATAACCCATTTCTGGGTCACTTAACCTATTTTCCTCATTTTTAGGGTTAACCACTTTCCATAATTAGAAAGTTCTCTATTTCTTTATCATTTAAATATTCCTCCTTGACTTTGTCACCTCACTTTATAATCTTGTTTGATTTTGTCACTTCACTTTATTATTTAAATAATCCTCGTTGACGTTTTCACTTTTATTTACGATTTAAATAATAATTTCTTCTTTGCAATCTCTTTGATTTCTTTGACCTTTTGGGGCTTCAAGCCTACATATGAGGGTCCTCCAACTTTGTAAGGCCATAACTATCAAACCGTGAGGAGTTATGTGGCGTTCCACATAACACCAGAAATGGCATAACATGTACTATCCATATAGAATAGTATTGCCTGCAAATATATCAGAACTCATACCATTATACATGAAAAAACCTTGGGTCCATTACCCAAACCTTTGTGCTACCAAAATTCGCTACCGGAATTTCTTCAAGGGTTGACATCAATGACAACCAACCCTAATAATCAACACCTTCTTTATTGAACGTTTAATGATTTCATACGTCTTTGGATTCTCTTCATTCTTCCTTTCTGGCAACCTATGGGGATTCTCTTCAACTAATGATGTGGATAGTTCTCTCTCTTCAACATTCATGCTTATCTTGATGATTTTGACTCTTAGTGTGACAACTTCTCCAAGATTCTCCACCTCTTCTTCTTTCTTCATCGTCTGGTTTCTCATGACTTCTTCTATTCATTTTTCTTCTTCAAGTTGGATATTCAATATGATTATTTCATCTTCAAGTCTTCTTTCTTGTTGACTAGAATTTTCTTCAAGATTATTTAAATAATTATTTCTTTCCGTGAGATGATATGTTAGTATCTTCTCTCTCTTTTTTTTGCTTCTTCCTTATGTGTTGTCATTTTGGCTTCCAAATATTGCATCTGATCCTCGAGAATTTATTAAATACTTATAGCTTCTTCTAGTTGGCCTTTTAGTATCATGATCGTCTGCTCGAATTCTTCAATGTTGGAGTTATGTAGTTCTTTCATATTCTTTAGTTATTCATGGAGTGACTGGCTTTATTTTATTTTAGTCCTTAGATATTCAATTGTATTGATCAATTGTTCTATGTAACCAACTTCTTCCTTTTTGTATTCTTCTTCTTTAGAATCAGTCTGACATGATGAACATATTTATTCTTGTTCATTACCTGTATCTTCTTTAGCAATCTTTGATTCTTTGATGGGGGAAAAATAGATATCATGTAGAATATCCCAGAGTTCTTTATCTCATGAACATTTTCCCACTTTGTCCTTTACTGAATCAGGTAATCATTCCATGATGAAATCCATTTCTATTTTGTTCTTCTTCTTCAATTCCTTCTTGTTTTTATTCTTTGATTTCTTTGTAGCATTATATCCCGTCACAAATGAATACCAAATAACATATACATATGCCTCTAAAAAGGTTATTTTTCTTATGCTCCACATCTCATACTTTAGACCACTCTAACCATCAAACATTGGTACTCCATTCTTAGTACGTTTCACATATTCCATGATCTCCTTTCATTGGTTAAACTATTTCCTGAAGGAACACACTTTGATACCATTTTTTGGATTATTGGGGGGTGAATCCGTAATCAACAATTATTCCACTTTTAACCACAATATATATTCTTTATCTTTACCAATAATGTTTAGTAGTATATCATCAATGTATAATCTATGAATGCATCCAATAAATATACCATAATCATGTAAACATAAGCAACATCACATCAAGAACACAATACACCAATATTTACGTGGAAACCCAAATGGGAGAAAACCATAGAATGATTTCTTATATTTATAAAGAATTCATTCATAAAAATCACCAACTTCCCAATTCTCCATATACAACTGGAAGGAGGCTCCAACCCCCTATTCTTAGGATCCAACCTGAAGGAAGCTACAACTCCCTGATTCTCTGGATCCAACCAGAAGGAGGATACAACCCCCTGGGTTCTCTCGCTCCAACCAGAAGGTGGCTACAACCACATTGCACTTCAGTGCTCAAAGATTCAAACCTGTTGTAACTTCTTCTCTATGTTTCACTAGGTATTCCTGGATAACCCCTTTGTGTATGACTTTCAAAGTTGTTTTTGTTCCTGTTATTATCTCTACAATTCACAACTTTATGTCCAAAATTATTACATGCATAACATAAACCAAAATAGATAGTTTGATATCTGGGAGTTGAAGGTACTCTAAAAGGAGGTACTCTTATGAATTATTCTTCATCCTGTGGCCTATTTGTCGATTGTTGATTATGAAATTTGAATCTTCTCAGTGGAGGAGTGTCCATATAATCTTCCTTGTAGATCTTCCTATCCCCCTTTATTATTTATGCAAATATTTTTGGATATGTTTCTTGCTCTATTGTTTTGGAGCTTGATCCATTTTATGTCTGATTGTATCCAAGTATGCACTTGTCATGATGAGATTTTTGACTGTTGATAATATCATCCAAAAATTTTGAGTTGTTCTGCATATTTTTCTTTTGAATATCCTTTCTTAATGTGACAATCTCTACTTCCAAATTTCCATTGATCTTGTCTTTTTCTTCTAGTTGTTCTTTGAGTGCTTTTTCAATTCTTTTATCTTCTTCTATTTGAACCTTCAAATTTGTGATCATTTGTTTTAGTTCTTGAGTGTCTTCCTTCTTGTCTAGTTCTGCTTGTAGTTTCTTGTTTTTCTTGTTTTCTCTTCTGATAACTTCTATGGCACACATTAATTCCTCTCGGTAGTCAACTTCTGCCTCTTCAACTTCTTCTTTGAATTCTTCATATTCTTCTTCGGCTTCTTCATATTCTTCTTCGAAGTCTTCTTTATCAGAGTCTTCTACTTCCATGAATAGAACTCTTTATGTCTCACTGTCACTGACTTCCTCTTCATCTGATGATGAGATGTCTTCTTTGGTGCATAAGCTTTTCTTGAAAACTTTCTTTGTGGTTCTTTTACCTTCAATGTATGTTGTTTTCCTTTTGAGTAACCTTCATTATTTCTTTTTTTCTTATAAGTACATTTGTTAGCAAAATGACCAATACCATCACAATTAAAACAAATTAAAGGAATCTTACCTCTATACCTATCATTGGTTCCCTTGTTCAGTATTTTGACAAATTTGGCCACTTCTTCATCATCTTCTGAGACATCACTATTGCTTCTATGTTCTTCTTTTTGCCTTCCCTTTTGATTTGAATTTTTGGATGCTTTGAAGGTTGCTTCTTTTATATCTATATTTTCCTGTTCAGTCATCATTTCATATGCTCTAAAGTTTCCATGTAATGCGTCCATGCTTATTGAGTTTAGATCTGATCTTTCTTATAATGCTGATATCTTAGGGTCAAATCTCATAGGAAGAGATCTTAGTACTTTTTGAACAATTACAGATTCTTTGATTTATTCTCCCAATCCTATGATTGTTTTTATTGTTTCAACAAATCGTAAAAAGTAAGCTGTAATATTCTCATCTTCCTTCATCTTAAGTTGTTCGAACTGACCTATGTAAGTTTGAAGCTTTGCTACTTTGACTTTTGAATATCCTTCATAAATATTTTGAAGTTTGTCCCAACTCTCTTTAGCGGATTTACAATGTGTAACTTTGGTGAATATTGTTTCACTAAGACCATTTAGAAGTTCATTTTTGGCTTTGGAATTATTCTGACTGAGTTTCACTGCTTTGTCGTTTGTTGGCGGAACCGCTGGTGTTGTGTATCCATCTACAATTGATTCCCAAATTTCAAATCCTTTTACCTTTATATATATATGTTTTCATCCTTATGCTCCAAAATGCATACTTATGTCCATTGAACTATGGTATTCCATTTTTGTACAAGTTGTTTCTCTCCATGATCTACCTTTCAATGGTTAAACCGATTTCTGAAGGAACCTGTTCTGATACCAATTGTTGGATTACTAAGAGGGGGGGTGAATCAGTAATAGAGCAATTCAATCCCCTTTAACCATATAATCCAATTGTTATATCCATGTAGCATTATCATCCAATAACTGCAGAGTAAATAAGAAATGAACAAATGATAAATCATATGCATACACAGTACACCAGTATTTTACATGGAAACCCAAAGCGGGAGAAAACCATAGAATGATTTTTCTTATATGTCTTGAAGAATTACATTCATTCGAAGAACAAACTTCCTTTGTTTTCCTGCTACAAATGGAAGGAGGCTCCAACCCCCTTGTTTCTCAGGATAAAAATTGAGGGAAGCTCCAACTCCCCTATTCTCTGGCTACAACCAGAAGGAGGATACAACCCCCTATGTTCTCCGACTACAACTAGAAGGTGGCTACAACCATGTGTCCTTACCCCGTCCAATCGCGCTGAGCTAGAATTAGAATGATGGAACCACTGCCACACTATCACTGTGAGATATACTGATGTAAACCTGTACCAATAAACCTAAACCATGCATCAACTTGTACCTCAACCTGTAATCAACATGTACCATAAACAAGTGCATCAACCATGCACCAACCTACACGAAAACAACCTATAATCAACCTGTACCATAAGCAAGTGCATCCAACCATGTATCAAGTATGTACCAATCATGTTTCAACTACTCATCAACTATGACTCATCAAAATTTACCAACATCGTCAACTATACACCTCATGTATGTGCCAACTCATCAAATACTTGCCTCAACCATGTACCCAACATGTACCTTAACCAAAATCCCTCATCAATTTCATCATCAAAATATTATTTGTAACTTTGTAATGGACCTGGTCTATCTGATGACATACATACAAACCTTCCATAAGTTTCACAATAAGAGACTAGCATTTTCATCAACCTTTTCTTTAGTCTCACATGACTAGTTTGGGATTAGTCAACAACCCTAACTTGAAATAATCATAACTATGTACCTGTAATGAATAAAGATCTGAAAATAGTAATAAATTTTCTTTAGTTTGTTTTATGCAATTCCTTTAGGTGGCACTACTTGGAAACTCTCAGAAAAGGAGTTATAGAAAAAATGACATACCTTGTTGAATTATGGCTTATTCTAGAGAGTGATCTTTTAGAGCATGCCCTGCACATAATATTTGTTGAATGGATCTGAAAATGTTACACAAAATACTAAAGCTTGTAATCTAACCAAGAAATTGTGTCTTACTGAATTTGGATTTGTTATGAATAAGTTATGATGTTTTTACCCGAAACACCTTTTTTAGACTAGTTTTAGGACTAACCACAAACCGTATTTTCCACGGAGTGTAAATCCAAAAATACAATGACCCACAAGATTAATTTTTTTCCACAAATACTTGGATATGTTTCCTGAATGGCCTATCATGTTCACAGTCCGAATCATTCTAGAAATTTTTTTATTGCGAAAATGGTGAGATGACCTGTAAATAACATATCATAGAAAGCATCATCAAAAGACTTTATCCTCCCTTGAATTCTGGCCTTCTTTTCTTAACCTTCCCTCTGAAATTCAGCTTAGATATCCTTTGGTTACCTTAGTCACCTATAGATATTCAATATGCTCAAGTGTGATGTGAAATGAGAGATCCTTGCCTCTTATTTACACTCTCCAAGTAGCTTCCTTAAAAGCATCTTCTAGGTCACTTAACCTATTTCTAGGTCACTTAACCCATTTCTAGGTCACTCAACTTATTTCTAGGTCACTCAACCTATTTCTAGGTCACTTAACCCATTTCTATGTTACTTAACCTATTTTCCTCATTTTTAGGGTTAACCACTTTCCATAATTAGAAATTTCTCCATTTATTTATCATTTAAATATTCCTCCTTGACTTTGTCACCTCACTTTATAATCTTATTTGATTTTGTCACTTCACTTTATTATTTAAATAATCCTCCTTGACTTTGTCACTTTTCTTTACGATTTAAATAATAATTTCTTCTTTGCAAGCTCTTTGACTTCTTTGACCTTTTGGGGCTTCAAGCCTACATATGAGGGTCCTCCAACTTCGTAAGGCCATAACTCTCAAACCATGAGGAGTTATGTGACGTTCCACAAAACACAAGAAATGGCATGACATGTACTATCCATATATAATAGTATTTCCTGCAAATATATCAAAACTCATACCATTATACATGAAACAACCTTGGGTCCATTACCCAAACCTTTGTGCTACCAAAATTCGCTACTGAACTTTCTTCAAGGGTTGACATCAATGACAACCAACCCAAATAATCAACACCTTCTTTATTGAACCTTTAATGACTTCATACATCTTTGGATTATCTTCATTCTTCCTTTCTGGCAACCTCTGGGTATTCTCTTCAACTAATGATGTGGATGTTTTTCTCTCTTCAACATTCATGCTTAGCTTGATGATTTTGACTCTTAGTGTGACAACTTCTCCAAGATTCTCCACCTCTTCTTATTTCTTCATCATCTAGTTTCTCATGACTTCTTCTATTCATTTTGCTTCTTCAAGTTGGATATTCAATATGATTATTTAGTCTTCAAGTCTTCTTTCTTGTTGACTGGAATTTGCTTCAAGATGATTTAAATAATTATTTCTTTCCGTGAGATGATATGTTAGTATCTTCTCTCTCTTTTCTGCTTCTTCCTTAAGTGTTTTCATTTTGGCTTCCAAATACTGCATCTAATCCTCGAGAATTTATTAAATACTTTTAGCTTCTTCTAGTTGGCCTTTTAGCATCATGATCGTCTTCTCCAATTCTTCAGTGTTGGAGTTCTGTAGTTCTTTCACATTCTTTAGTTCTTCATGGAGTGACTGACTTTATTTTCTTTTAGTCATTAGATATTCAATTGTATTGATCAATTGTTCTATGTAATCAACTTCTGCCTTTTTTTATTCTTCTTCTTCAGAATTAGTCTGACATGATGAACATATTTATTCTTGTTCCTTACCTGTGTCTTCTTTAGCAATCTTTGATTCTGTGATGGGACAAGAATAGATATCATGTAGAATATCCTAGAGTTCTTTACCTCATGAACATTTTCCCACTTTGTCCTTTACGGAATCAGGTAATCATTCCGTGATGAAATCCATTGCTATTTTGTTGTTCTTCTTAAATTCCTTCTTTTTTTTTATTCTTTGATTTCTTTGTAGCAGTATATCCTATCACAAATGAATACCAAATATCATATCCATATGCCTCTAAAAAGGTTCTTTTTCTTATGCTTCACATCTCATACTTTAGACCACTCTAACCATCAAACATTAGTACTCCATTCTCAGTAACTTTCACATATTCCATGATCTCCTTTCATTGGTTAAACTATTTCCTGAAGGAACACACTTTGATACCAATTTTTGGATTACTGGGGGGGTGAATCCGTAATCAACAATTATTCCACTTTTAACCACAATATATATTCTTTATCTTTACCAATAATGTTTAGTAGTATATCATGAATGTATAATCTATGAATGCATCCAATAAATATACCATAATCATGTAAACATAAGCAACGTCACATCAAGAACACAATACACCAATATTTACATGGAAACCCAAATGGGAGAAAACCATAGAATGATTTCTTATATATATCAATAATTCATTCATAAAAATCACCAACTTCCCAATTCTCCATATACAACTAGAAGGAGGCTCCAACCCCATATTCTTAGGCTCCAACCTTAAGGAAACTACAACTCCCTGATTATATGGATCCAACCAGAAGGAGGATACAACCCCCTAGGTTCTCCGGCTCCAACCAAAAGGTGGCTACAACCACCTAATTCTTAGGATCCAACATGAAGGAAGATCCAACTCCTTGATTCTATGACTTCGATCGAAAGGAGGATAAAACCCCTTATATTCTCTGGATACAACTAGAAGGTGGATACAACTACCTATCCTTGACCCATCCTGTCTCCCTAAAGTTAAATGCCAAATAGATGATGAAAATCACTTCCACACTATTACTGTGAGATATAACACTATAAACCTATACCAATCTATGAAAAAAACCTGTAACCAACCTTCCTTGGCCTCCCTTGGATCCTTGTTATAGTTAATACATCGACCCCTTCAAAGAATGGTTACATCACTTCGTTTCTCTTGGAATTTATCATTCCTTATTTAATTTATCCTCCTAGACTCCTTTCACAATAATCACACTACAATAGAAACAACCTACTACACACACAAGGGACACAATTATATAGGTGTACCCATGAGAAACTTCACCGGAGCAAACTAGTTTTACATCTCCTCAAGCATCCAAAGTGAGATATAAAGTCATCTTAGTCGATTATGCACCACACAAGAAATCCTATTCTATTACTTAATCATCTAAGTGAAAATGCTTCCCCATGGAAAAATATCAAGCCTATTAGCCAAACATACACATTTATGACACAATTAAAGGCATAAAATGATTGTTTCAATTAAATACACAGAGTGAGAAACACTTATATGTACACAAGACGTAGACCACCAACTAATTGTGGTTTTTCACCTTTCCACCCAACCATAGGTTCACATGCATTCATTCTTAGCACTTTGGCTACCACCGTGCCAGGAAATGATACCACTAGGGATCCTTTCTCTCTCTGGTTCTCAAACATTTTGTGAAGGACACTCTTCTTCACACCATTCTTGGTAAGGGTTTCCCCACGCCCACCTAGCTTATGCCTTAATGTGTTTTTTTATATACTTTCCCAGTATCATGTTCATAGACTTCTCCTCTCAGGTTGAGTTCTAAACTCTCTCACGAGTCCTGCTACCCCCTTTATACTCTTCTCATTATCCATGAAATCGCGTGCTTCTCTTGCACACCTCTATTGGGAAGGTTCTCGACCTATCCTTTTATTTTTTCCTTTGTCAGAAGGAAACTTGTGGGTCAATCAAGGAGACCCATGGTAATCTTTCATGTTTTCCTATATCTTATTTGTCCCTTGTGGAAGCCTTCTATACTTCCATTCATTGGGGTGGTTGGGTTTTTCAACTACTAACCTCCTTCATTAACCGATTTGTCTTGAAATTAGGGCTAAGGGAAATAATATAAATAATTCCAAATTAAATATTTCAGCAAGGAGGCTTGGGACCCTTTTTCTTAAAAGAACCCCCTCTCATTCCTCTAGTGATATCATCGCCAATAATTTAAGGCTTCACCCCCATAGTCAATTGTTGGCAGTTATAATTAAACAAAAACATAGTTACAATATTTGCATGGCATTGCGTGGAAATAACTAATTATGATTAATTACAAGTTGGGGAAACATGGGTGTTACGATATAGTTGGCCAACAATCACATATTCCATAATCAAACTAAGAACATCAACACAAAGTATCACTTGATTCGGTATCATGTAGAGGGCAAGACTATTCACTTGAGACATTGTTCCACAAATGAGGAAATTGTGGAAATCTTCTCCAAAGTGCTTTGAAGAGAAAAAAATGAGAATTTCATAATGATGCTTAGACTCACACACACCCCTTTGTATTAAAGGGGGGAATGTTGGACATGTAATCTTGAGGGTTGTGTTATTGTAACAATAATGTACATATGAAGAGTTGTAGGTGATAGGAAGAGTCATTTGTTAAGGAAGAACAATAGTAATTTATTGTTGTATTTATGTACCTATCATGTTAATCCAATAGACATCAGTGTGGATTTACCTTTTTGTCCAATTCATGGTCTGACAAACAATCCATAAAATGAAGAAAAATTTGAAATTTTTGGGGAGAGTGATCCAGGTGGATATTGGTGGCCACCCACCTATTCAAAATGGCTCCTCTTGATAATTTTTAGTGCAACACGTTCTTTTGTAATTCTTTGTAATTGTGAGTTCTACACTTCCAGGGCTGTCTTAATCCCTGTACAACTTCCAGGTGGATATTGGTGGCCACCCACCTAATCCAACTGGCTTATTTTGGAAATTTTCAAGTTAGTACATCTTTTTGTACTTCCAGGGCCATTTTGGGACCTTAAACAATGTTTTTTTGGCTTGCCACAATCAAACTGTAGATAGAGTCAGAATTTGATGGCATAATTTGTAGCTCTCTGAAAGAAATTTTCAATGGGACATCACAGGCCTAAAACGGTGGTCATATGCAAAATTTATGACCCCAAGAAGTTGAGGTACCAACTTACCCATAGGGGTCCACATAAATTTTGGCGTTTCATCTCCTAGGGTTAATTTTTTTTATTTCTAGGGTTTGTACATTCATGAGTAACGTTAAAATGGACTCTAGAGCCTCATTGTAATCATTCTTCTCATAAGGATGCACATAGAAACCACATCTCTTCTCAGATATAACTATCACCATTCGAGCAATTTGTTTCCAGTGTCAGTCTATTTCATTTATTCAATAGAAGTTATTGTTCAATGGATATATGTTGTTCTTCTATGTATCTCTGCGTTATTGTATTCGGTCTGTTATCATTTTGTTCCACTCTTAAATCCATATCAGTGGTATCAAAGCGGTCTTCTCTTCATTTATTTTTCTTCATGTATGTCCCCGACAAGATCTGGGTACAAGAAGTTGGGACTTGAACCAGTTGAGCCTTTGCAAGATTGGTTGTGCCAATCCCAACAACAACCCATGGGGGATGAAAATAAAGTTGATGGAGCATGAGATCCTTTTAAAATGTTACTCGAGGAATCCCTTGCATGAAAAATGAATGAAATGATGAAAAAATTTGCACAGATCCTTCGACAGCTGCCCACATGAGACACATCTTCATCAATCGGCCATGAAACCCCCTTCAAGGTACAGGTAAATTTTGATATTCCATCATTTGAGGGGCTGATAGATGCAGATGATGTAGATAAATGGTTGAATCTACTCAAAGGGTGTTTTTCGATCCATAATTTTTTCGATAGGAAAAATATTACTTTTTCACTCCTCAAGGGAGTTCCCCATGTTAAGGACTGGTGGGATACTTACTCTGAGTAAAGGGCCATAGAGGAATATGAAATATTTGTGGTCTCCCCCACACCGGATTCCTTTAGGGATTTAATTAAAGAACAATACTACCATGTTGGAAGCTACGAGGACTCGTACATAAGATGGACCACCCTGCGTCAGGAAAGGGACTAGACAGTACCAAATTTCACCAATATTTTCCATACCCTGTGCATAAAATTGGGTATAAAATACTCTAAGAGAAATTTGGTGCTCAAATACCATGACTTTCTGCATAGATACATTAAAAAAGAATTGGAGTTTCTAAACATAGGATCATTGGGTAAGGATTATAGATATGTTGTAAAGATTGAGCATAAATTTAAGCAAAAGAGGCGAGAATTTGTATCTGCAAACTCCTCACATCCGAAGCAGGGAAAAGGTGGCCCCAACCCACAAAACAAGAGACAAATAAAAGATGGCCACTCTCAGGACAATCAGTCCAAGCCACAACACAAGAAGGGTAATGAGAAGTCGAATAAGGACACGGGAAAATGGTGTGAATACCATAA
>JASDQU010586330.1:77772-93550 GCA_032191745.1 Picea mariana | reverse complement strand
CCATACCCTGTGCATAAAATTGGGTATAAAATACTCTAAGAGAAATTTGGTGCTCAAATACCATGACTTTCTGCATAGATACATTAAAAAAGAATTGGAGTTTCTAAACATAGGATCATTGGGTAAGGATTATAGATATGTTGTAAAGATTGAGCATAAATTTAAGCAAAAGAGGAGAGAATTTGTATCTGCAAACTCCTCACATCCGAAGCAGGGAAAAGGTGGCCCCAACCCACAAAACAAGAGACAAATAAAAGATGGCCACTCTCAGGACAATCAGTCCAAGCCACAACACAASAAGGGTAATGAGAAGTCGAATAAGGACACGGGAAAATGGTGTGAATACCATAAAATCCCTTAGCACAACATGAAAGAATGTCACTCGAAGAAGTCACTGGTGGTTGAGCCAAAAGCTTCCGAGTCAAAGGCATATTTTGACTCTGAATCAAATCTATAAGGAGGGAAGAAGATTATCAATGTTGAACCCAGTGCCACTGTCATTATCACCAAAGTACAATCAAGTGAAGAAGAAGAACAAGAGGAAGGGGAATGCCTCTTTCACTCGCATATGTGGGTAAAGGGGGCTCTACTTCATTTCATTGTCGATAGAAACAGTCAGAAGAACCTGATCTTAGCAGAGGTTATCAAGCGTCTGGACCTGCCGAAGACACCGCACCCACAACCCTACACCATCGGTTGGCTTCACCAAGGAAGAGACCTTCATGTCATCCAACAATGTCGTCTACCTTACGACATCAAGCCTTTCAAAGATGAGGTATTATGTGATATTTCTCCCCTTGAAGTTTGTGATTTTCTTTTATGACAACCATATTTGTGGAAGCAATATGTTTTGTATGAGTCTAGACCCCGTAGTGTTATTATTACTTTAGGTAGAAAATTATACAGGATACCAGAGGTAGCTCCACCTATCACTATTTCTTTCTTCTCTGCTAAGAAATGCATTAAGTTCATTTCATAGACCAGGAAGTTCATCTTCTTTGTGATCTATGCTCACAGTAAGAAGAAGGTCTCAGCCACATCCATGGCCTCTACATAGAGCCTCTCTTTGCAGAAGAAGCAAGTGGACCATATCGTTGAACAGTATAGAGACATATTATACTCACCCATCAGGGTACTGACACACTGCCAAGTCAAGCATCCAATTGATCTAACCCCTGGTGCACCTCTGCCTAATGGACCATTCTATCATCGCTCATTGATGGAAAATGAAAAAATCAATCGTCAGATCCAAGAGTTTCTTCAAAAGGGGCACATCAGACCCATCTACTCCCCTTGTGAAAGCCTGATTGTACTGGTGCAGAAGAAATATGGGACTTGGTGGATCTGCATTGATTACAAATCATTGAACAAAATCAAATTTAGGAACTAGTAAGCAATTCCCATAATTGATTACCTTCTTGAACAACTCAAGGGGGAAAAGTTCTTAAGAAAGATTGACGTAAAGTCTAGCTACCACCAGGTTCCCATCGAACCAACTGATGTATGGAAGTCAACTTTCAAATCTAAAGATGGACTATTCGAATGGTTGGTCATTCCCTTTGGCTTAAAAAATGCACCAACCACTTTCATAAGGTTGATGGATGATGTATTGAGACCCTTCACCAACTCTTTTGTGGTGGTATATTTGGATGACATCCTCATCTTCAACAAAAATTGGGAGGAGCACATGCATCGTATTTAACAGGTTTTAAGCACTCTGCGGAAACACAAGCTATATGCCAACTTGGAAAAATGCTCGTTTGGCATGAACAGGGTCCAATACCTGGGATACGTTTTTTATGAGCATGGGGTACATGTTTATCTAGCTAAGATCCAAGTCATTAGTGATTGACCAACCCCGACTACCCTAACCGAGCTTTAGAGCTTCTTGGGACTTGCTAACTTCTACCAACGGTTCATGCTAGGATTATCCCATATTGCATGGGCCCTCAACCAAGTGACCAAGGGAGGTGTCAAGGAAAAGTTCACGTGGGGGAAGGAACAACAATGAGCATTTGATGATCTGAAGCATCGCTTGTTCTCAACTCCAGTACTCTCCTTACCTGATCTACAACAATCATTCGAGATTGCGACTGATGCATCTGACTATGTTGTAGGTGCAATTCTCACTCAACATGGTCATCCATTAGAACACCATAGTGAGACACTCTCATATACTATTCGGAAATACCCCACCTATGACAAGGAAATGTATTCCATTGTGCAAGCTTGTCGTCAATGGAAACATTACATTTTGGGAAAGGAAACAATCATCCACACTAATCACAAGACTCTACAGTTCATAAAAACACATGGGAAGTTGCAAAACAACAGCCATCATAAGTGGTCCACCTATCTACAGTAGTTCCATCTCAAAATCAAGTATAAGACCGGTAGAAAAAATCGTTTCATTGAATTGTAAGTTGTGAGTGTGCACACTGCAGGTGCTTCTCAACCTATGCTATAATATTTGTAACTTATGCAATGTGATATTGATGAAACTTGGAAGTTTCAACCTCCATCTAATATAGAATTTGTAACATTTACTATGTGTTGGCCCTTGGTTATGCAAGGAAGTGAATACTAAGGAAGAAAGGAGAAGCATGAATTGTGCGTAAGGCACATAAACAAAGGAATGGTCGAAGTGGGAAAAGAAGCAGAAAAGAAGGAGAAAGGAAAGGAAAATCTAGCTATTGGAAGAGAAGACCGAGGAAGATAAAGCAGTAAGAAAAGTAGATCGTGGACAACTCATCAAGCAGAAGAAGACATCAACGAGTGCTTTGGAGCACCTTGCAGAAAAGAAGGAAAGATAGGCTAGCAAATCCCTTCAAGCAACGTTCAAGTGGACCTAGGGTTTTGGATCTAGGGTTTTGATACCTAGAATGTGGCCATATTATGTATAAATAAAGGTCTAGCAGAGTCGAGGGGGTTGCTCAATAATCGATTGTTGGTCATTTCTATTACTACTGTTGAGAACGATATTGAGTTTGCATTGTAAGATCTTTAGCTGGGTGTGAACATCAACCCTGCAGTTGGGTGCACAGGGAGGGAATAGAGGAAGTGAGAGAGAGATTTGCAGCTAAGTGCATAGATATAACTGTATGTTTTCATCTAATATATCAAGAAACACAGTTTTATGGACATATCCCTAGGGAGAGGGTAAACCATGTATATCTTGTTGTTCTTTGTGATTGATGTTGTGTTATTAGCCATCTGATATATTTTTATTGCATTATTGTGTAAGATCAGAGATATAACCTGCGAAGTAAGATTAGGAAGGGTAAGAAATATCTATATTGTTGTGTGTTGTGTTCTGGATCTACTTTGCTTAATGCTTTATCTTCCTTGATCTTCTCTTCCAACGACTAGATTTTCCTTTCCTTTCTCCTTCTTTTCTGCTTCTTTTCCCACTTCGACCCTTCCTTGGTTTATGTTCCTTCCACGTAGTTCGTGCTTCACCTTTCTTCCTTAATCTTTGCTTCCTTGAGTAACCAAGGGCCAACACTATGCATGACCTTTGCTATAGAATTTATAACTTGTGTTATGTATGCATTCAAATTTAGGAAATGTTTACTATATTATATATTATGATACATTGTTATTATATTATTTTTATTATATAGAGGAGTTTTTCACCGTTGGGCAAGGTTCAATTCCCGTGAGGGCCTAATGCCATGGAGACACCTTACATTGGGTAAATACCACTATTACATATAAAAAATTCTCTAATTATCTATTAACAATGGTTTCATTAGCTACATGTGCTTAGAATTCCCTTTCTCTAGTAACATCATCACCACTGTCAGCATCTGGGGAATCTTCAACAATGGTTGCATTAGTTGCATGTGGTCTTTCATTGACTTTTCCCTTGAAAATGTCATTGGTTCAAAATCTATTGTTCCAATCTATGTGATTCATTTTCTTGCAATAATAACATTCCACCTCTCTCTTCTCTTAGTTGAGATACTATGGTTGTTTCTCAAGTATAATGTCATCTCAATTTAGCATCACCTTATGCATTACCTACAACGTTTCTCTTTTCTTCAACTAAGAGAGTTGAAATCATGTCTTATAGAGTTTGATAGGACATGTTGGTGATCCCTCGCCACCCTCGCCACAAGCTCTACTCAAAACAATCTGTGCTCAACAAACTTCCTTATAATTTTGGTCTTATTTTATCATAATAAAAACTTTGAATTTGAAATTTGACAACAACTTGAAAAATAGATATTGGAATAATCAGAGTGAACACATTGTGTATAACACACAATAAGGCTCTCTATAGCTCCACCAGTCATAGCCCCTTTCAGGTGGGGTTAGGATTTTAACCCTTGGGTCCCATTGATGTTGCACTACCTCTTGCAACGACACAGACATATTCTTCCAATGTTCATTCTGAGGCTAACAACGTCACAAGATTCGTTGAGAAGATTTAGTACATCCGCCAACAGGTCCATAAGATTTTACAGAAAGCCAATACTAAGTACAAGAACTACCATGATCAACACCGGGTACCACACCAGTTTCAAGTGGGATACAAGGTCTGGTTATATTTGTAGAAAGAGTGCCTTACAAGGCCCCATCAAAATCTCTGCCCAGTTCTCTATGGGCCTTACACTATCACCAAGGTTGTGGGTAGCAATTCTTTTGAGATTAACACTCCACCCTTCCTTGGATTGCACCCAGTGTTCGATGTGGGCCTCCTTAGACCATATTTTCCACCATTATTGGACACCTCAAAGATCGCAGAGCAGTTCAAACCAACAGAGATCAATCTTGACTGCATGGAACATGCATCCACTAATTAGATATTGGATAGACAGGTCAAGGGCACTCACCAGTAGAGGATGCAACTTTATCGGGTTTTCAAGGTAAGGCAACTCCTCCACCAAGGTAAGTGGCTCACCTAGGGCCAAATTCAAAAGATGTGTCCTCACCTGATGGGGGCACTCAACACAATGGAGACCATTGCTTCAAAATGGGGGAGGACTGATCTAGGTGGATATTGGTGGCCACCCACATATTCCAACTAGCTCCTCTTGACAATTTTTAGTGCAACACGTTCTTCTGTAATTCTTTGTAATTGTGGTTTCAACACTTCCAGATTTGTTTGAAGCCCTGCACGGCTTCTAGTTGGATATTGGTGATTTCCCACCTAATCCAACTAGCTTATTTTGGAAGTATTCATGTCAGTACATCTTTCTATACTTACAGGGTTGTTTTGGGGCCCTAAACAGTGTTTTTTTGGCTTTCCACAGTTAAGCTGGAAATAAAGTTAGAGTTTGATGACATAATGTGTATTTCTCTGAAAGAAATTTCCAACGGACTATCACACACCTAAAACGGAGGTCATATACAAAATTTACGACCCCGGGAAGTTGAGATACCAACTTACCCATAGGGGCCCACATAACTTTTGGTGTTTCATCTCCTAGGGTTAGGTTTTTGGATGTCTAGGGTTTTGGAATTCATGAGTAATGTTAAAAAGGCTTCTGGAGCCTCATTGTAATCATTCTTCTCAGACGGATGTGTGTAGCAGCTACATCTATTCTCAGAGATATCTACCACCATTCGAACAAGTTGTTTCCAGCTCTGCAATTTTACAATTTCAACTTTCATTTATTCAATAGAATTTATTGTTCACTAGATATATGTTGTTGTTCTCCGTATCTCTGTGTTATTGTATTCAGTTTGTTATTCATTTTGTTCTGCTCACAAATTCGGATCAGAGAGGCTTCAATATTTTATGAAAAATTGAAACAAATAATGAGGTTGTTGTTTAGTTATAGCAACCAGTCAACATAGGGTCAATATTTCTATCTTTAAATGCAAGGTCTAGATTCTAACTTCTCTAGACAACAAAATCAAGTTGAAGATCTTAATTTATTTAGAACTAGCACTTCACAATTTGCCACACAATACCTTTTTAAGACAACGACACTTAAGCATAGATAACATAACAAAATTACAATAAACATAACCATATGATTCACATACTGACTCTATTTAAAAAAAAAAACAACCATTTCAAGTCATGAATTCCCTAGAATTCCTTAGATGGAGATCTTGTTCTCTCTAATAGAGGATAGTGCTAGGGTTTAAGGTTAAAGTCCTTCAACTCATGCATGCAACGCCTCCTATGTGTGATTCCATTATCATTATGGTCGTATTAAACTTAGGGAAATCATATATATTTTAAAAATATGCAGGCTTCTTACCTAATGATTTTTTAATTTATAGACCTCTTTCCCCATTATTCACTAATACATGGGTATACATAATGGCATAAAACCTTATAGAAAAGGAAATCATGGTATTGAGGCCAAAACATGAAACAATCAATCATACAATAGAGGTGAATACTTCACAATAATATTCAAAATCATTTACAACAGTTACACAATAATCTATGCATAGCTTTCATATAATTTCAAGGGTATGGGGGATCTATCCTCCTCCTCTTTTCAAGAGGCTAATATAAGAGTAAAAATGGCTCAAACCAATCAATAACCACTATTACATATACAATTACCTCATTACATATACAATTAACCCCATATATACCCTTCTTGGGCTCATATCATACACACTTGGACTTATATATGCCCCCATTGTGGTCATATCACAATTCTCAAGATCCACAAATGTGGGTTTCTTAAAATGCTTAGAATGCTCTTTATCTAGTAACATCATCACCATTGTCAACATCTGGGAAATCTTCAACAATGGCTCCATTAGCTACATGTGGTCTTTCTTTGACTTTTCCCTTGAAATTGTCATTGGTTCAAAATCTATTGTTCCAAGCTATGTGATTCATTTTCTTGCAATAATAGCATTCCACCTCTCCCTTATCTTACTTGATCTACTATGATTGTTTCTCAAGTATAATGTCATCTCAATTTAGTGTCACCTTATGCATTACCTACAATGATTCTCTTTTCTTCAGCTAAGAGAGTTGAAATCATGTCTTCTAGAATTTGATAGGACATGTGGGTGATCCCTCGCCATATAATGTCATCTCAATTTAGTGTCACCTTATGCATTACCTACAATGATTCTCTTTTCTTCAACTAAAAGAGTTGAAATCATGTCTTCTAGAATTTGATAGGACATGTGGGTGATCCCTCGCCACAAGCTAAACTTCCTTATAATTTTGGTCTTATTTTACCGTAAATAAAAACATTGAATTTGAAAGTTGACAACAACTTGAAAAGACATATTGGAATAATCGGATTGAACACTTTGTGTATAACCCACCTACCTCCTCTATATACATGATGCAAATGATAAATAATAGGATTCCATCTCCGTGTACTTTATATCACATGTTTGGGGCAGGTCTTTAGATAATAATAGTCCACCAAAGGAGACTGGATCTGAATGGAAAGTATTGGAGTCTACAGAGGGTACTTGACTTTATTAATATTGTAGCCTACAAATGAGATTTGACTTAGCCGACAAGCGAGACTCGACTTCGTTGATAATGATATTTTCGCAATGGCAACGCATGGATTGAAGTTTTGAGATGTCATTGGTGTCCAGAAAGGCGGCACTTGGTTACAGGAAAAGGATGTATATATACGGAAAGGAAGCAATGGGGTTGTACCACACAATAGCTAAAGGAAGCCACAGGGTTGCACCACAGACTAGCTATTTTATCTTAGTGAGCATAAATTTTTAGCGTGGGATAACCAACACAGAAATATTGGCCCTCATTTTGAGCGTGGGATAACTAGCACAAAAATATTGGCCCTCCTTTCTATATGATCGGTTGTACCCATGGCCCCCGTAGACCAATCCCAACTATGCAGTAAATCTGTGAGCATGAGTTTATCCGATGATGATGGTGTTCAAAGGCGCACAGGCGATTATCATTCCATTCTATGGGATGACAATTTCATCTAGTCCCTCTCAACGCCTTATGGGGTGCGTAATTAGTTTCAACTTCAACTGAATTTATTTTTCTGCATATTCCTTCTTTGGATTCAATTAATCGAATAATTTTCTTCTGATCCAATTTACTTCAGGCACCTTCTTACTGCGAACGTGCTGAGAGACTTATTGGGGAAGTAAAGGAGGTGTTCGAATCAATGGGTCCTAACAATGATCTCCTTCAACGCCTTTCGATGGTCGAGAGCGTTGAGCGTTTGGGAAGCTACATGGAAGCCCAAAGATTCAAAAGTTTCCACCACATTCATGGAAGCTACATGGAAGCCCAAAGTGTCCACCACATTAATGGAGACAGTTCAAAAGCTACATGGAAGCCCAAAGTGTCCACCACATTCATGGAGACAGTTCAAAAGCTACATGGAAGCCCAAAGATTATTATAAGTGATAGAGATCTCATCTTCACTAGACAATTTTGGACATAATTATTTTCTTGTTTTGGTACTCAATTGTCTCATAGCGCATTTTATCATCCTCAATCTGATGGACAAACTGAGATAGTGAAAAAAAAATTGGAAGACTACCTTCGTTGTTTTGTCTTTGATAAACAAACACAATGGTTCAAGTGGTTACCCTTGGAAAAATGGTGGTATAACACTTCCTTTCATACTGCGACAAAAAAGACACCATTTATGGCACTCTATGGATATCACCCACCTTCCATCACTTATTCTCTAAAATAAAAATACAAGGTTCAAACAATGTAATATCACATCGAGCATAAACAACAAGTTCTCCAACTCTTAAAGGACAACATGACCATGTCACAAAATCACATGAAACAACAAGCAGATCAACATCGTTGTGAAACAAGTTTTGAAGTAGGGGATTGGGTCTTTTTAAGACTACAACCATAAAAAGAGATGTCCCTCAAGCAAGCCAAGAAGGATAATAAATTATCACCAAAGTACTATGTCCCTTATAAGGTGTTACAAAATATTGGTACTATGGAATACAAATTGGAGTTGCCTGCATCTTCGTGATTACACCCAGTTTTCCATGTTTCATGCTTAAATAAGGTTACAGGTGACAAGATCACAATTCAAAGTATATTTTTGGAACTTTACGAGGAAGAAAAAATCATATTGGAGCCTGAAGCTATCACTGACATAAGAATTCGCCAGCTGAGGAATAGATCCATTTCAGAGTATCTCATTAAGTGTAGGAAACTACCTGCTAAAGATTTCACTTGGGAAGATGAGTCTTTTATACAAAAGCATCCAAAATTACTCAAGTGTTGCAGAAAACACTTGTCTAAAGGGGAGGAGCATGTTAGGCCCTAAATAGTGGCACATTACCCCTTAATTATGACATATTACATTAGTATTGCTATTTTATTTATGTTGTCTTGGGTCCATTAGATGTAAGTGTACCTCTTAGTCTCTTATATATACTAAGGAGACCTTTTTCATTTGGAATCATCTTGTATTTGTAAATTTATGTGGTGTATAATGAGGTTTCCCCCTCGAAGAGGCTTATTATATCAAAATTCTCTTTTTCAAGGCGTTGAGTACTTATTCTGAGGTTTTTTATGCTATTTTAATATTTGGTTCTTAACACTATGACATAGCTCCGCAACTTATTGGGCCTCACCGAAATCTATCATAGGTTCATGTTGGGAACCTCTGGTTAGCCACAATTATACAATAGTGACTCTGATTTTTCCACTACCTATGAGATATTGAGCACAGGAAAAAACAACTCCATCCTTTCATCTCTAGGATGGATTGCTATGCCATATGGGCCATCTCTATGTTCCTTATGGAAATCATGCAAAGATTATTTGGGAAGATCATTATAGTTGGGTGACATGGCACTTTGGTGTGGAAAAAATACTGGCAGTACTACAAAATAATTTTTATTGACCCAAGCTTTGACAAGATGTTAGCAAGTATATGATATCCTTCATTGTCTATGTCACTGTGCAACCTTCCACTAAGAAACAGGGAATATACACCCCTCTTCCCACTCTTGATATGCCTTGGGAGTCCATCTCCATGGATTACATGTCTTTTATACATTCAACCAAGGATGGTAAAGAGTGTTTCTTCATGGTCATTGATTGATTTTCTAAGATGACAATTTTGACACCCTGGAAGAAGAGTATTACATATGAGGCAACTTCTAAGCTATTCTTTGAGCATGTTTGGGTTCATTTCAGGCTACCATAGACTATTATTTCATATCATGATAGCATGCTCTTTAGCACATTCTAGTCTAGTCTGTGGTCATTGATGGAAACCAAGATCACTAAATCAACTTCTTTTCCACCCCTAAATCGACGTATAGACAGAGGTAGTCAAAATGATGATTGTGCATATCTTGAGAATGTACAACTCCAAACATCCCCTCACATGGGATGCTAATCTTTCTTATGTTCATCATAGCTACAATTGATCCCTTCATACCTCTATTTTCCACAACCCTTTTAAAGTTTGGTTGGGGATCCATCCATTGGCCCTAATTGATATAGCCCTGCCCATTGCATGCACACAAGAATAATCTTCTTGTGCTCTAACTAACGCTAATATGGAATCCAAATTTTTTGAATGGACTTACCACAACATCCAACAATTCCATGACATCTTGCATAAATCCAATGCCAAGTACAAGCAGTGACATGACCAACATCGGGTTCCACATAAGTTTTAGGTTGGTGATAAGGTATAGTTACATTTGTAGAAAGAGAACCTTGACAGACCCCATCACAAGATTCTCCCACTTCGATATGGGCCTTACACCATCAACAAGTTTGTAGGTGAGAATGCATTTCAATTAAGTATTCCCCCATTCCTTGGACTACATACACTCTTTAATGTGGAGCTCCTTCTCCCATATTTTGCACCTCTACTGGACAACTCAGAGGTAGATGAGCACTTGGCCCCTACAAAACTCAACCCTAGCTACCTTGAGCATGATATAGTTGATTGAATCAAGGATACAAATATGAAAGGCACCTTCCAATATAACATACAACTCTATCGAGTCATCAAAGAAGGGCAAATTCTTCACCACGACAAGTGGCTCACCAGGAGCCAAATTCAGCAAAATTCCCCCGATTTGATAAGGTAACTTGACATAATGGATACCATTGCTTCCTAAGGGCGAAGGACTAATGCAAGTGGATATTTGTGGCTTCCCACCTCTTCCACTAGCTCAATGGTTCTCTATCTTCTTAGCAATTTTTCTATGGTTTTTCAGGTCCAAAAATTGTGAGGCCCTAAACTATGTTTTTTGGTCATTTAGAGGGGCCAATAGTTTCCATGGCATACCTGGCCCCAACAAATTTTTAATCCTCATACATTTCTTTTTAATGAGTTATCATGCACCCTAAAAGGAGGTCGTATGCAAAAGTTGTTCCCACGAGAAGTTAGCCTATCAACTAACCACCTCGTGGCCCATAATACTTTTGGTGTTTCATTTGCTAGGGTTAGGGTTTTGATTTTTTGATTTTTTTTTCCTTTTAGGATTCATGATAACACTCTTTTTGGCCTCTTTGTAATCATATTTTTTCAAACGAGTGTAGCCAATATCTCTTCTCTTCATAGATAATGTACCACCATTCTATCTAGTTTGTGTTCTACAATATTTTGATGTTTTTTTCATTAATAGAAGTTGGGATTCACTATATTTTTTTGTTCTGTGCTATAATTTGGTTTATATCTCATTTTTCTCAATATAATTCGGATCACCGGTGGTGTGATAATAATTGTGGGTGAAATAATTTTAGAAATCCAAGTAATTGTTCTCTAAGTTGTAGCACTCTCAGTCATATCCTTAACTTCTGATTGGGTAATATAATATTTAGGAGTAATCACCTGAGAAATAGGAATTTCATCAGTGTTTTCATCTAGTACTTCTATCAATATCAGTCTGCATATCTACTACTTCTCCTGTATTTTGTCCTAAAATATGTGCTTGTTGATTTGTTGTAGTAGTACCAATAACCTACGTCAAATCTAGTGACTTTGAAGACTGAATGTATTTATTCTTATTTTCACCTCATACTCCCTATTTGCGCTAAGATGTCTCATTTTTATCTTTCTCATTCTGATCATGGTTTTGTTGATCCTCTGCATTTTTCTTAGGATTCTCCTTACTTTAATATTCGCTTTTATCTTCGATAATCTTAGGCTCATTGTTCTTCTCTAGATCAAATAGATTGGCTTCTAAATTTCCACTTCTTCTATTTCTCTCTTCAAAGAATGCTTTTCTCCTTTCTTCCAGAAAAGTTTGAATCTCATCCTTTTCTTCTACATTATGTATGCAATAGATATTAAATAATACTTGATTATAAATATTAAATAATACTTGATTAATACTTGGATTATATTTATAGGTCAGTCACCGTAGCCTTAGCATCATTAGTTGTTATGGATTATGTTTCTAGGTTAGTCACCGTAGCCCTAACATCTTATGGAATACACATGATTATAACCATAAATTATTTTGGCCTGCAGTTATTGGAGCGAGAAAGGCATTGGATGTGGGAGAGACAGTGTTGTTACTGATCTGAACTCAAGTGCCTTGGGGTTTCGAACTCTTTGAYTACACGGATACCTGGTGTCCTCAGGTAGATATATGCACATTTTATTAGTGAATCGGTGGTTTGTAGATATATGCACATTTTATAAGTGAATCAGTGGTTTGTAGATATATGCACATTTTATTAGTGAATTGGTGGTTTATATATGTAACTTTTCTGCCTCTCTCATAGATCTCCTTTTCATTTTATTTCATTTCATATGTTTTCAAAGATCGGCTTCAAGCCCTCTCCCGAGCTACTCGGTTTCCAGGTTATGGTTGTAATCCATTGGTTCTTGATAATAGAATGTTTTCCATTGTCCTGTGGATGTTTCCCTCACCCTGAGGGTTTTACCACGTAAATAGTTGTCTTCTATGTGATTGAATGGATGTGTGTTTGTCTGTTTGTTTTCTGCATTCTCTGCTACATATGTGTGATCTCTGTGGGTGTTTCAGTCCTAACACATATATAATACAAAAAGACCATAACCGGCATGTAACTGTGTAACAGATAGGTAAACCAACGAACTATGATTATAGTTTTTAGCAGTATTAGGCCTCCAAAAACCAACATTTAGGTTCAAAAGGTTGGAGTGTGATCTTCACATAGTCTCTAAGTGCCTCCGAAAACAACGTTCCCCCTTACATGTATCCAAAGAGAATGGGGAAGATCATCCAACCTGTGGGAAAATAATGCCAATGATATAAGCAAACAAACCACCACTTTGTTTACTATTTTATTTGACTTCATTTGATTTATCAAGTCCCATTAAGACCAACCTTACCTTCAATATTTAATCTCGCTTTATTTTCCTAGTAAAACCATCCTCACGTTACGTATTGGATTCCTTAATAATTACCTTAAGTATGGTAATAAGGAAATAATGACATTTGTATTCTATCAAACGTTGGTCTCTAAAGAATGAAATGATCAATGGGTTTTGACTAGAACCATTGGATGGTTGCTAGTTGATTTTGGGATACAAGCTTTCTTATTAGTCCCTGCCAAAGTAGGACTATAGCAATGAGTTTGTTATTGATTTGACATTAATTCCAATGACTAAGCAGTTTGACTATAAATTTAAACAATCTTCCAAAGTATAACTTTGTTATTTTGATTTTTTTTTTAAATTAAACTATTTTTTAAAATTATTATTGGTGAAGAACTTGAACCCCTTATTAGGTGGTTTGACTTTTTAAAAATTTGTGAATTGTTTAAAGTTGTAAACTATAATTTCTAGTTTTTAATTTAAATAATTAAATTAATGTCTATTTATA
The DNA here is from genome assembly GCA_032191745.1 of Picea mariana. NCBI lineage: Eukaryota > Viridiplantae > Streptophyta > Pinopsida > Pinales > Pinaceae > Picea > Picea mariana. The sequence continues at coordinate 79,801 of JASDQU010586330.1, read as the reverse complement.
CTAGTTGTTAACTTGGATGCCTTATTGCAGACCTAGCTGAATTCTGCTAGCATTTAATGCATTTGATCATTTTTAGCTGGTGGTTTTCCATATGCGGCAATATCTGTTAGAACTTTTGTCAGCGATATAAATCTTAAATCTTATTGCGTACTTAATAAGTTGCCAGAGTTTGAGTTTGTTGTACAGTGTTGTATGGTTGGTAGTTGAATACGTTGTCAGCTGGCAAATGGCTTGGCACAATTAATCCCTTCCTCGTGATCAAAGCCAACTAATATATATCCGTAGTTTTTCTCGCACACAGGTAAATATATTATGGAAAACATCTGTAGTAGTGTTTCTCGCACACAGGTAACGATATTATGGAAAATATCCGTAGTAGTTTTTCTGGCGCACAGGTTAAGATATTATGGAAAATATTTACATGTTATAATTATTATTTTTATTATTTTTATAAGTCAAATTTAGTGTATTTTGTCTTTTTTTTTATTAATTGGCTCAATGAAGGAAAAACATTTCTGGTGTAATCTAAATTATTATTTTTATATGTCAAAGTTATTATTTTTATATGTCAAAGTAAACGCATTTTGTCTTATTTTTTGAGTAACTGGCTTAATGAAGCTTATTTATTTAACGTTATATAAATATTGCAAACGCTCAATCTAATTTTTATTTATTTAAGCAGGACTATGAGTTTTATATTGATTTGACATTAATTCCATTGACTAAGTAGTTTGACTATAAATTTAAACAATTTTCTAAAGTATAACATTGTTATATTGATTTATTTATTTTAAAGTAAACCATTTTTTAAAATTATGATTGGTGAAGAACTTGAACCCCTTATTGCAGAGGTGTCGATGAGCATTTAATTTGGTCTTTAATTTGTGTACGACTTTCGAGATTTATATTAAAATGTGAACACATATGTTTGATTAAAGTTTTCAGCTTCAATCAGGAGACGAGGTTTTGGCCGGCAACATAGTCGCGCAATGAATTTCTAATATTGTCCACGCACTCTGAAATTATACTAAATTGTGAACAATATATGTACATATAGTGAATGAATGGCCTCATGCGCTTGCTCTTGTTTTACTTCATAAGATGTGCTTATTTTATTCTGTAAGAAGGCGTCCATTACATTGAGGCATTACTCCAATAAAAAGCTACCTCTTCCTCTGAGACCATTAATGAAGAATTAAAATAAGTATGTGATGGGTCCCATAGGGAGGCACCACACTGTGCATCGGCTTGGCTTTTGCATTACGATAATTGGATCAGCTGTTTCATGTGAGATTTTCTGTCGGCCTTGCCACATTTTGTAGATATCGTTGCGACTGAGTCAACAATTTGTAAGTATATGTAGGGTCGACGTTCGACGAAGTTACGATTCGAATTTCAATTTCTGTTACAGATTCTAATTTCAATGATATTGATGACTAAACTCATTGTTTCTTACCTAGCAGGGACTATGCTTCCATGCAACTCTTGTTTTGGTATGTTTTATCGTAAAAAAGATATTAAATTTGAAAGTTGGTAACAAAGGAAAAATAAATGTTTACTTTCTCAAACAATTAACGACTAACGACTAGAATAATGAGAATGAGAACATTGTATATAACCCACCCACGTGCCTTTATATGTGAGATGCATATGTGTTTGTCCATTGAAACTAAATAATAGGATTTCCTTTCCATCTACTTTATAACACATTGTCTCCATCTTTTTATTTACCTAAAGAGTAGTAAAATATGTCGGATAAATTTTTAAATAATATAAATTTTTAGATAATAATAAGTAAACAAAATAATAGGAAACATATTATTTTTTATTTCTAATGAGTGCCACTAGATCTTTTTTTTTAAGTAAAAAAGGGGAGAATCCTTCTATTCAATCCATGAACAACGTGTAAGTGATACAATAATTTGCGGATGGGTAAGACCCCTCAGAAAGAGAGTAGGGGATCATTTGAAACTAGCCTATGCTAAAAGAGAGCACCATAGAGCGCGTGGGCAAAGCAAGATGGAAACAT
>JASDQU010586330.1:54656-67739 GCA_032191745.1 Picea mariana | reverse complement strand
CCACATCCTTCAATGCCTGGCGATAGCATCAGGTGCATATTCATCAAGCAACCACTTTGGAGGCACCTCGCCTTTCAAGGTACAAGTTAATTTTGATATTCCTGTATTTGAAGGACAGATAGATGCAGAAGCCCTAGAAAAATGGTTAACTCTACTAGAAGGTTATTTATCTGTTCACAATTTTTCCGACAAAGAAAAGATCACCTTCGCACTCCTTAAAGCTATACCTCATGTCAAATATTGGTGGGAAACTTATTGGGATAAAATTTCCACAGAGGAGTCTAGAATATATGGGGTCGATCCCACTTGGGATTGTTTTGTGGATGCGGTGAAGGAATAGTATTACCTTGTTGGCAACTATGAGGACCAGTACATGAGATGGACCACACTGCGGAAAGAGAGGGGCCAAGTAGTTTTGGAGTTCACCAATACCTTCCATACCTTGCGTACCAAGCTGGGTATCAAAGACTCCAAACGACATTTGGTTCTGAAATACCATGGGGCTCTACACAGATACATCCAGACTGAAATGGATTTTTTGGATATCTCATCACTCGGTGTTGCTTATCGATATGCTGTTAAAATTGAGAAGAAATTTAAGCACCAGAACAAATGGGAATTTGGATATGCAAATCCGCAACAACCAAAGTATGAAAAACATGGCCCTAGCACACAGTCTCCCGAAAACCAGTCCAACACACAGGAAAAGAAAGGTCACACGAAGACAAAGAAGGACACCGAAAAATGGTGTGATTTCCACAAAATCCCTTGGCACAACACCATTGAACGTTGCTCAAAATAGTCATTGGTGGTCGAGATCAAAGACAAGGAGCCGAACCCTTATTCAGAATCTGATTATGAAAATACTGGTAAAGGACAGATCATTGACGCAGACCCCACTGCTATTGTCGCGACTGCAACAATTCAACCAGAAGAACCAACAGATCCTGAAGAGGGGGAGCACCTTTTTCATTCACAGATGTGGGTGAAGGCGACCCCGTTGCATTTTATTGTTGATAGCGAAAGCCAGAAAAACCTCATCTCAGCAGAGGCCGTCAAGCAATTGGGATTGTCGACAACACCACACTTGCAACCATACAACATCGGGTGGCTTCAGAAAGGATGAGATCTCTGTCTCAACCAATAGTGTCAATTGTCAAACAGCGTCCAACCCTTCAAGGATGAGGTATTATGTGATGTTGCCCCACTAGATGTCTGTGATATTCTCTTGGGCCAACCATATATGTGGAGACACCATGTTGTTTATGAGTCTCGACCCCGTAGTGTCATTGTTACTTTGGGGGGTCATCTCTACAAAATGCCAGTTGTAGTTCCAACTATTGTTTCACCTAAAAAGTGTCACAAGGTAGTATCTCATACTGCAAAATTCAGCTTCTTCACAATTTGTTCAAAAGGGGAACAGAAGGACACTGCAACCACTACAGCCTCGCCCCCTGCACCTTCTATCCAACAAAAGAAGGTCAATAAGGTTACAGAAAAGTGCAAAGCTTCATTCTGCACACCATCCTCTCATGTAGCTCAACTTTTTGAATAGCCTCAGCTTCAATGGGTTCATGACATACTTCCACAAATAGAGCAGTGCGACGTCTCCAACAATACAAGCAGCTCACTAAGATGCAGATCCAACAAACATTTTTCCATCTCCCCTGGGAACTCAATGCAATGGAAACCATTTCTTTCTAAGGAGGGAGGATTGATGCAGGTGAATATCAATGGCCACCCACCTTTTCTGACTGGCTCAAAACAATTTTCTGGCAATTTTGACAATTTAGTATTTTTAACAGATTTTAACTTTCGGGGCCATTTTGAGGGCCTAAATGAAGGGTTTTCAAGATCAAGGTTCTCAATGATATATATTGGAATTATTGAGCCCCCAAAATAAATCTCCTCGATGATACCTTTCCAATGAGCTATCATATTCCTAAAACGGAGATCATATGCAAACGTTACGACCCCGGGAAGTTGGTGTAGTAACTTACCCAAACGGGCCCCACATGACTTTTGGTGCTTCATCTCCTAGGGTTAGGTTTTTGGATGTCTAGGGTTTTTGGAATTCCTGTTTATTGTAAAAAGGCCTTCAGATCCTCAATGTAATCATCTTCTTGAGAATGCAAGTAGCCGTCAAATCTCTTCTCAGAGATAAGCTGCCACCATTCTAGCGAGTCTTTCACTCTGTATTTCTACAGTCTCTGTACATTTCTTTCATTAATAGAAATTGTGTATTAATGTATCTCTATGTTTATGGTTGCATATATAATATATTTTTGTTATATTATTGGATATACGTGATATCTCTCTGCATTTCTTTATTATATCTCCGCTCTCATTTCATGCCGAAAATAATCTGGATCAGTGGTATCAGAGTAGGCTTCTCTAGAACATTTTTTCAGTGCATGTCCCTGATGAGGTCCAAGTATAGAAATTTGGGTCTTGAGCTTGTCTCTCTTGAAGAAAATTGCTCTTGCACACCCAAGAAACCCTTAATGGTGGAAAAAAATAAAAACGACGGAGCAGACGATCCTATCAATTTGTTGCTTGAGAAATCTCTCATGCGAGAGAGGGATGAAATGATGGAGAATTTTTCCCACATCCTTCAACGACTACCGATAGCATCAGGTGCATCTTCATCAAGCGGCCACTTTGGAGGCACCTCGCCTTTCAAGGTACATGTTAATTTTGATATTCCTGTATTCGAAGGATAGATAAATGCAGAAGCCCTAGAAAATGGGTTAACTCTGCTAGAAGGTTATTTCTCTATTCACAATTTTTCTGACAAAGAAAAGATCACCTTCGCATTCCTTAAAGCTATCCCTCATGTCAAACATTGGTGGGAAACTTACTGAGAGAAAATTTCCATAGAGGAGTCTGGAATATATGGGGTCGATCCCACTTGGGATTTTTTTGTGGATGCACTAAAGGAACAGTATTACCCTGTTGGAAACTATGAGGACCAGTACATGAGATGGACCACATTGCGGCAATATAGGGGCCAAGAAGTTCTGGAGTTCACCAATACCTTCCATACATTGTGTACCAAGATGGGTATCAAAGAATCTGAGTGACATTTGGTTCTGAAATACCGTGGGGCTCTACACAGATACATCCAGACTGAAATGGATTTTCTGGACATCTCATCACTCAGTGTTGCTTATCGATATGCTGTTAAAATTGAGCAGAAATTTAAGCACTATAACAAACAGGAATTTGGATCTGCAAATCCACAACAACGAAAGTATGACAAAGACGTCCCTAGAAAACAGTCTCCCGAAAACCAGTCCAAGACACAGGAAAAGAAGGTTCATGGGAAGACAAAGAAGGACCCCCAAAAATGGTGGGATTTCCACAAAATCCCCTGGCACAACACCGATGAATGTCACTCAAAATATTCATTGGTGTCTGAGATCAAAGACAAGGATCCGAACCCTGATTCAGAATATGATTCTTAAAATAATGTTAAATGACAGATCATTAATGCAGACCCCACTGTTATTGTCACGACTGCAACAATTCAACCAGAAGAACCAACAGATCCTGAAGAGGGGGAGCGCCTTTTTCATTCATAGATGTGGGTGAAGGGGACCCTGTTGCATTTTAATGTTGATAGAGGAATCTAGAAAAACCTCATCTCAGCAGAGGTCGTCAAACAATTGGGATTGTCGACAACACCACACCCACAACCATACAACATTGGATGGCTTTGGCAAGGACGAGATCTCCGTGTTAGCTAATAGTGTCGATTTTCATATGGCATCCAACCCTTCAAGGATGAGGTATTATGTGATGTTTCCCCACTGGATGTCTGTGATGTTCTCTTGGGCTAACCATATATGTGGAGACCCCATGCTGTTTATGAGTCTCAACCCCATAGTGTCATTGTTACTTTGGGAGGTAATCTCTACAGAATACCAGAGGTAGTTCCAACTATTGTTCCACCTAAAAAATTTCGCAAGGTAGTATCTCATACTGCAAAATTCAACTTCTTCACAATCTGTTCAAAAGGGGAACAGAAGGACACTGCAACCACTACAGCCTCACCCCCTGGACCTTCTATCGAACAAAAGCAAGTCGACAAGGTTGCAACAAAGTTCAAAGATTCCTTCTGCACACCTTCCTCTCATGTAGCTCGACTTTTTGAACAACCTCAGCTTCAACAGGTTCATGACAGACTTTCACAAACAAAGCAGTGTGACGTCTCCAGCAATACAAGCAACTCACCAAGATGCAGATCCAACAAACGCTTTTCCCTCTCCTCCGGGAACTCAACACAATCGATACCATTTTTTACTAAGGAGGGAGGATTGATCCAGGTGGATATCGGTGGCCACCCACCTTTTCTGACTGGCTCGAAACAATTTTCTGGCAATTTTGGCAATTTACTATTTTTATCAGGTTTTAACTTCCGAGGCCATTTTGAGGGCCTAAATAAAGGTTTTTCGAGATTGAGGTTCTCAATTATAGTTGAAGGAATGATTTATCCCCCAAAATGAATCTCATCGATGATACCTTTCCAACGAGCTACCATATGCCTAAAATGGAGATCGTATGCAAAAGTTACGACTCAGGGAAGTTGATGTAGTAACTTACCCAAACGGGGCCCACATGACTTTTGGCGCTTCATCTCCTAGGGTTAGGTTTTTTGATGTATAGGGTTTTTGGCATTCCTTTTTATTTTAAAAATGCCTTCAGAGGCTCATTGTAATCATCTTCTTGTGAATGCGAGTAGCCATCACATCTCTTCTCAAAGATAAGATGCTACCATTCTAGCGAGTCTTTCACTCTGTATTTTTATAGTCTTTGTACATTTCTTTCATTAATAGAAATTGTGTATTACTGTATCTCTATGTTTATGGTTGCATCTATGATATATTTCTGTTATATTATTAGATATACGCGATATCTCTGTGCATTTCTTTATTATATCTCCGCTCTCATTTTGTGCCAAAAATAATCTGGATTAGTGGTATCAGAGCAGGCTGCTCTTGATCGTTTTTTCAATGCATGTCCCTGATGAGGTCCGAGTATAGAAAGTTGGGTCTCAAGTTTGTCTCTCTTGAAGACAATCGCTCTCACACACCCAAGAAACCCTCAATGGTGGAAGAAAAGAAAAACGACAGAGCAGACGATCCTATCAATCTGTTGCTTAAGCAAGCTCTCACGCGACAGAGGGATGAAATGATGGAGAATTGTTCCCACATCCTTCAATGCTTATCGATAGCATCAGGCGCATCTTCATCAAGCGACCACTTTGGAGGAACCTCGCCTTTCAAGGTACAAGTTAATTTTGATATTCCTGTATTTGAAGGACAAATAGATGCAGAAGCCCTAGAAAAATGGTTTACTCTACTAGAAGGTTATTTCTCTGTTCACAATTTTTCCGACAAAGAAAAGATCACCTTCACACTCCTTAAAGCTCTCCCTCATGTCAAACATTGGTGGGAAACTTACTGGGAGAAAAGTTCCATAGAGGAGTCTAGAATATATGGGGCCAATCCCACTTGGGATTTTTTTGTGGATGCGCTAAAGGAACAGAATTACCCTGTTGGCAACTATGAGGACTAGTACATGAGATGGACCACACTGCAGCAAGAGAGGGGCCAAGCAGTTCTGAAGTTCACCAATACCTTCCATACCTTGCATACCAAGCTGGGTATCAAAGACTCCGAGCAACATTTTCTTTTGAAATACCGTGGGGCTCCACACAGATACATCCAGACTAAAATGGATTTTCTGGACATCTCATCACTCGGTGCTACTTATCAATATGTTGTTAAAATTGAGAAGAAATTTAATCACTAGAATAAATGGTAATTCGGATCTGCAAATCTACAACAACCAAAGTATGACAAAGATGACCCTAGAAAATAGTCTCCCTAAAACCAGTCCAAGACATAGGAAAAGAAGGGTCACGGGAAGACAAAGAAGGACACTGGAAAATGGTGTGATTTCCACAAAATCCCCTGGCACAACACCGATGAATGTCATTCAAAATATTCATTAGTGGTCGAGATCAAAGAGAAGGAGCTGAACCTAGATTCAGAATCCGATTCTGAAAATACTGGTAAAAGATAGATCATTGATGCAGACCCCACTGTTATTGTCGTGACCGCAACAATTCAACTAGAAGAACCAACAGATCCTGAAGAGGGGGAGCACCTTTTTAATTCATAGATGTGGGTGAAGGGGACCCTACTGCATTTTATTGCTGATAGTGGAAGCCAAAAAAACATCATCTCAGCAGAGGTCATCAACCAGTTGGGATTGTCGACAACACCAGACCCGCAGCCATACAACATCGGGTGGCTTCGGTAAGGACGAGATCTTCGTGTCAGCCAACAGTGTCGATTGTCATACGGCATCCAACCCTTCAAGGATGAGGTATTATGTGATGTTACCCTACAGGATGTCTGTGATGTTCTCTTGGGCCAACCATATATGTGGAGACGCCATGCGGTTTATGAGTCTGGACCTCGTAGTGTCAATGTTACTTTGGGGGGTCATCTCTATAGAATAAGAGAGGTAGTTCCAACTATTGTTCCACCTAAAAATTGTCGCAAGGTAGTATCTCATACTACAAAATTCATCTTCTTCACAATTTGTTCAAAAGGGGAACATAAGGACACTGCAACCACTACAGCCTCGCCCCATGCACCATGTATCCAACAGAAGCAGGGCGACAAGGTTGCAAGAAAGTGCAAAGATTCCTTCTACACACCGTCCTCTCATGTAGCTCGACCTATTGAACAATCTTAGCTTTAAAAGGTTCATGAAAGACTTCCACAAACAAAGCAGTGTGGCGTCTCCAACAATACAAGCAACTCACCAAGATGCAGATCCAACAAACGATTTTTCGTCTCCCTAAGAAATCAACGCAATGGAGACCATTGATTCCTAAGGAGGGAGGATTGATCCAGGTGGATATCGGTGGCCATCCACCTTTTCTGACTGGCTCAAAACAATTTTCTAGCAATTTTGGCAATTTACTATTTTTAGTAGGTTTTAACTTCCGGGGTCATTTTGAGGGCCTAAATGAAGGATTTTTGAGATCGAGGTTGTCAATTATAGCTGAAGGAATGATTGAGCCCCCAAAATGTATATCCTCAACGATATCTTTCCAACAAGCTATCATACGCCTAAAACGGAGATCGTATGCAAAGGTTACGACCCCGAGAAGTTGATGTAGTAACTTACCCAAACGGGGCCCACATGACTTTTGGCGCTTGATCTCCTAGGGTTAGTTTTTTCGATGTCTAGGGTTTTTGGCATTCCTTTTTATTGTAAAAAGTCCTTCATAGCCTCATTGTAATCATTTTCTTGTGAATGCGAGTAGCTGTCACATCTCTTCTCTGAGATAAGATGCCACCATTCTAGCAAGTCTTTCACTCTATATTTTTATAGTCTCTATACATTTCTTTCATTAATAGAAATCGTGTATTATTATATCTTTGTGTTTATGGTTGCATCTATGATATATTTTTGTTATATTATTGGATATACGCGATATCTTTGTGCATTTCTTTATTATATCTCCGCTCTCATTTCGTGCGAAAATAATCCGGATCAGTGGTATCAGAGCAGGCTGCTCTTGATTGTTTTTTCAGTGCATGTCCCCGACGATGTCCGAGTATAGAAATTTGGGTCTCTAGATTGTCTCTCTTGAAGACAGTCGCTCTTGCACACCCAAGAAACCCTCAATGGTAGAAAAAAGAAACACGACAGAGCAGACGATCCTATCAATCTGTTGCTTGAGCAAACTCTCCTGCGACAGAGGGACGAATTGATGGAGAATTTTTCCCACATCCTTCAATGCCTGCTGATAGCATCAGGCGCATATTCATCAAACGACCACTTTGGAGACACCTTGCCTTTCAAGATACAAGTTTATTTTTATATTCTTGTATTTGAAGTACAAATAGATGCAGAAGCCCAAGAAAAATGGTTAACTCTACTAGAAGGTTATTTCTCTGTTCACAATTTTTCCGACAAAGAAAAGATCACCTTCACACTTCTTAAAGCTCTCTCTCATGTTAAACATTGGTGGGAAACTTACTAGGAGAAAAGTTCCATAGAGGAGTCTCGAATATATGGGGCCAATCCCACTTGGGATTTTTTGGTGGATGCGGTAAAGGAACAATATTACCCTGTTGGAAACTATGAGGACCAGTACATGAGATGGACCACACTGTGGCAAGAGAGGGGCCAAACAGTTCTGGAGTTCACCAATACCTTCCATACCTTGTGTACCAAGCTGGGTATCAAAGACTCTGAGCGACATTTGGTTCTGAAATACCGTGGGGCTCTACATAGATACATCCAGACTGAAATAGATCTTCTGGACATCTCATCACTCGGTGTTGCTTATCGATATGCTGTTAAAATTGAGAATAAATTTAAGCACCAGAACAAACGGGAATTCAGATCTGCAAATCTGCAACAACCAAAGTATGACAAAGAGGGCCCTAGCAAGCATTCTCCCGAAAACCAGTCCAAGACACAGGAAAAGAAGGGTCACGGGAAGACAAAGAAGGACACCAGAAAATGGTGTGATTTCTACAAAATCCCCTGGCACAACACTGATGAATGTCACTCAAAATAGTCATTGGTGGTTGAGATCAAAGACAAGGAGCTGAACCCTGATTCAGAATCTGATTCTGAAAATACTAGTAAAGGACAGATCATTGATGCAGACCCCACTGCTATTGTCGCAACCACAACAATTCAACCAGAAGAACCAACATATCTTGAAGAGGGGGAGCACCTTTTTCATTCATAGATGTGGGTGAAGGGGGCCCCACTACATTTTATTGTTGATAGTGGAAGCCAGAAAAACCTCATCTCAGTAGAGGTCATCAAACAGTTGGGATTGTCAACAACACTACACCCATAGCCATACAACATCGGGTGGCTTCAGCAAGGACGAGATCTCCGTGTCAGCCAACAATGTCGATTGTCATACGGCATCCAACCCTTCAAGGATGAGGTATTATGTGATGTTGCCCCACTAGATGTCTGTGATGTTCTCTTGGGCCAACATATATGTGGAGATGCCATGCGGTTTATGAGTCTCAACCCCGTAGTGTCATTGTTACTTTGGGGGGTCATCTCTACATAATACCAGAGGTAGTTCCAACTATTGTTCCACCTAAAAAGTGTCACAAGGTAGTATCTCATACTGGAAAATTCATCTTCTTCACAATCTGTTCAAAAGGGGAACATAAGGACACTACAACCACTACAGCCTAGCCCCCTGCACCTTATATCCAACAGAAGCAGGTCGACAAGGTTGCAAAAAAGTGCAAAGATTCCTTCTGCACACCGTCCTCTCATGTAGCTCGACTTGTTTAACAACCTCAGCTTTAACAGGTTCATGACAGACTTCCACAAACAAAGCAGTGCGGCGTCTCTAACAATACAAGCAACTCACCAAGCTGCAGATCCAACAAACGCTTTTCCCTCTCCCATGAGAACTCAACGCAATGGAGACCATTGCTTCCTAAGGAGGGAGGATTGATCCAGGTGGATATTGGTTGCCACCCACCTTTTCCAGCTGGCTCAAAACATTTTTCTAGCAATTTTGTCAATTTACTATTTTTAGCAGGTTTTAACTTTTGGGGCCATTTTGAGGGCCTAAATGAAGGGTTTTCAAGATATAGGTTCTCAATGATAGCTAAAGGCATGATTGAGCCCCCAAAATGAATCTCCTCAACGATACCTTTCCAACGAGCTATCATACGCCTAAAACATAGATCGTATGCAAAAGTTATGACCCCGGGAAGTTGATGTAGTAACTTACCCAAACGGGGCCCACATGACTTTTGGCGCTTCATCTCCTCGGGTTAGATTTTTGGATGTCTAGAGTTTTTGGTGTTCCTATTTATTGTAAAAAGGCTTTCAGAGCCTCATTGTAATCATATTCTTGCGAATGCGAGTAGCCTTCACATCTCTTCTCAGAGATAAGTTGCCACCATTCTAGCAAGTCTTTCACTTTGTATTTTTACAGTCTCTGTACATTTCTTTCATTAATAGAAATCATGTATTATTGTATCTCTGTGTTTATGGTTGCATCTATGGTATATTTATGTTATATTATTGGATATATGTGATATCTCTGTGCATTTCTTTATTATATCTCCACTCTCATTTCGTGCTGAAATAATCCGGATCAGTTCTTCTCTAGATCAAATGGATTGCCTTCTAAATTTCCACTTCTTCTATTTCTCTTCAATGAACACTTTTCTCCTTTCTTCCTGAAAAGTTTGAATCTCATCCTTTTCTTCTATATTATGTATACAATAGATATTAAATAATACTTGATTATAATCTTTATCTATTATAAATACAAATCAAAAGGGAATTCTTCATGTACATATGAAATGGTATACATGATTGATCTCAAATGTACATTGATAATATATTTGGGATCATGCCTATAATGGATTATACTATATAACCAAACATATTCCACCATGTGATCATCTATATGAGCATGATTTTGGTCTAGTAAAGAGTAAATTCCTAATTTTAGAGAAAACGTAGACAACAACCTCTTTGGATTTTGACTTAATTATTTAGTAATCCCAGAGACAGTTGTTTTATATGTAATTTCTATGAGTGCTAATGTGTCAGACATGTATTTGAGAAGCAAATGGGGTCTTGCACCACATCCATATATTCTAAAATAGGAGAAGGATTCATCCATAAACTAGTCACCTATATTCTCTATAACATTTTAGCCTCCTTAGAGATCATTGGAGTTGGTTGTCCAAAAATAAAATCATGTAAAGGGGCCATGGAAAATTCACACATGTCATATAAATGATTTTTACATTTCTTGTTCCATAACACCAAGTAGTAAATATGAATTGGTTTTTCATATAGTGACCAAATCCATTTCATCAGTGGAAAAGGAGTGATGGCATATACAAAATCTATCAGGTAGGTTGACATGAAGAAGCCAACACCAAACCTTGGAGGGGATCCCAATGATCTCTTGACTACTAGAAGGATGTTGGTAGACAAGATCTTTGCCAAGTTAAATATCTTCCTCTTTTTAACTATTTGATGTTACATGGGAACCCATTCCAATATGAAATGTTGTGGGTTTTTCTAACCATAAAGTCTACATATCATAGTAATAGCTATCATATGTTTCCTAAAATGAAGAAACATTTAAAATATTTTGGGAGAGGCTTCATTATTTTATGAAAAAATGAAACAAATAATGAGGTTGTTTAGTTACAACAACTAGTCAACATAAGGTCAATCTTTCTATCTTTAAATGCAAGGTCTAGATTGTAACTTCTCTAGACAACAAAATCAAGTTGAAGATCTCAATTTATTTAGAACTAGCACTTCACAATTTGCCACATAATACATTTTTAAGACAACAACACTTAAGCATAGATAACATAACCAAATTACGATGAACATAACCACATGATTCACATACTAACTCTATTTCAAAATTTTCTCAATCATTTCAAATCATCCATTCCCTAGAATTCCTTAGATGGAGATCGTGTTCTCTCTAATAGAGGACACTCTTAGGGTTCAAGGTTAAAGTCCTTCAACTCATGCATGTAACACCTTCTCTGTGTGATTCCATTATCATTATGGCTGTATTAGACTTAAAAAATCATATATATTTCATATATATTTTAAAAATATACATGCTTCAATTCTAGTAAGGGCCTAATGCCATGGGGACACCTTAAATTGGGTAAATACCACTATTACATATACAAAATCCTCTAACTATCTATTAACAATGGATGCATTAGCTACATGTGGTATGACTTTGACTTTTCCCTTAAAAATGTCATTGATTCAAAATTTATTTTTCCAAGCTATATGATTTATTTTCTTGTAATAATAGCATTCCACCTCTCTCTTCTCTTAATTGATCTATTATAATTATTACTTGTGGTATGACTTTGACTTTTCCCTTAAAAATGTCATTGATTCAATATTTATTTTTCCAAGCTATGTGATTTATTTTCTTGTAATAATAGCATTCCACCTCTCTCTTCTCTTAATTGATCTATTATAATTATTACTTTAATGCCATCTCAATTTAACATTATCTACAATGATTTTTTTTTTTTCTTCAACTGAAATAAAATATCTTTTAGAGTTTGAAAAGACATGTTGGTGATCCCTCACCACAAACTCTACTTGCAACAATCCATACGTCTTCAAACTCGACAACCTTATTATCTTGGACTTATTTTATCGTAATAAAAACTTTGAATTTGAAAGTTTACAACAATTGAAAAAGAGATATTGGAATAATCGGAGTGAACGCATTGTGTATAACCCACCGACCTACCTCTATATACATGATGCAGATGCTAAATAATAGGATTCCATCTCCGTGTACTTTGTATCACATGCTTGGGGCGGGTCTTTAGATAATAATAATCCACCAAAGGAGACTGGATCTGGATGGAAAGTATTGGAGTCTACTTAACTTTATTAATATTGTAGCCTACAAATGAGATTTGACTTAGCCGGCAAACGAGACTCGACTTCATTGATAATGATATTTTCACAATGGTAACGCATGGATTGAAGTTTTGAGATGTCATTGGCGTCCACAAAGGCGGCGCTTGGTTACAGGAAAAGGCTGTATATATACGGAAAGGAAGCAATGGGGTTGTACCACACAATAGCTAAAGGAAGCCACACGGTTGCACCGCAGAATATCTATTTTATCTTAGCGAGCAGAAATTTTGAGCGTGGGATAACCAGCACAGAAATATTGGCCCTCATTTTGAGCGTGGGATAACCAGCACGGAAATATTGGCCCTCCTTTCTATCTGATCGGCTGTACCCATGGCCTCCGTAGACCAATCCCAATTGTGCAGTAAATCCGTGAGCATGAGTTTATCCGATGATGATGGTGTTCAAAGACGCACAGGCGATTATCATTCCAATCTCTGGGATGACGATTTCATCCAGTCCCTCTCAACGCCTTATGGGGTGCGTAATTAGCTTCAACTTCAACTTCACCTGAATTTATTTTTCTGCATATTCCTTCTTTGGATTCAATTAATCGAATAATTT
>JASDQU010586330.1:29470-54556 GCA_032191745.1 Picea mariana | reverse complement strand
GATATACAGTGTATTTGATTGGTATTCATGGTTCTATTTTATCCCGAGCATGGGTATTCCCACCTCGGTGAGACATTTGATATTTTTTGCAGACGACACCTCCTGATTCCTGATTCCTGGGCTCACTCATTCAGCATATCAGTACAGATTGGTAAAGAATTGGTAATGTATTTCAGACATCAGATGCTCTTCTGACCTCACACATTAGGCGGCATCTGTTATAACCCTAAATTGCACCACACAGGCTTACCTGGCATCAGGCCAACTCATGTCTCTTCCTTGCCAAAGCCATGGTGAATAAAACCTTGAAAAACCTATTAAATCAAGTAACCCGTGCCCTAACCCATTACTGGGCATGTTGGAACGCTGTCATGCTTTCTACTGCATGCGTTGGAATGCGGGATGGCCCACTACAGCCCGTGTTTACCTAACAAAGCACAAAAATAGGAAAGTTTCCGACGGGACGAAAAGATTTGGGTCAGTTAACTGGAACTCCCAGCCATGCATGGCCGAGAGTTCGTCCAAAACCCTAGCTCCTTATAGCCTATAAAAGAAGGGGTAGGGGTACTATTTGGAGGAGGAAAATCATAGCAAAGAAACTCTGCCCAATTGTCGAATCCATTTTGTCCCAACCCTTTAGCCTTTCCTCAAGCTTCAAGAGAATTCAAGCAAAGCAGTTGGAAGAAAAAAGAGAGGAGGAGCCCAGGATCAGGATCAAGGAACGGTGGCTGATCTCTATTATTATTGTAAGTTGAATCATCTTGAGATTAATAAAGAATACTTTTCCCGTCCCAATGCACGAGTTTTATATGTTTTATTCGATTTATGCTTAATCTCTAACCCTCTAGTAGAACAATAGCATGCATGTGTAGTGTTTTGTCTTGATTGCAGGATCGTCTTTGGAAGGAGAAGCAGAAGCAAGAGGATAAAGCGCAACGGTGGATCTACACCAACCATCGATAAAAAGGTTAGTAGGTTCTTTCCATGTTTGCATGTGAAAAAGGATTTTAGGTTTGGGGAAGAAGGTTAAAAGTAATTTCTTAAGGGTCATGATCTGCATGCAAGTTTAAGCCCTAGCTTGTTAGTCTGTAGGGTATAATTTCCCAACAACAGTAGTCCTTCCTTGATCATGACAAGGAATAATATGGACTCAATGTGTTTGAATTTCTTTCCAAGTGTCAGTTAGCATCATTCTGACATTGACTCACAGGTGTGTACTTGTGGTGAAATATCTCGGTGTGGTCTTTGTCCTAGTCATGGTGATTTGACAAGGAATAATAAAGATTCAAGATTCTATATGTTATTACATGCAGACCCAGAGTGAGCATGATCTTAGAGAGAGTTAATTGGCTCATAGGGAGAACCACCGAAGTAGTTTCTCCTCAGTTTAGGTGGGAGAGAGACGTCTCCCAAGATTGACAGATATGTGTCATGAGTCTAGGGTGAATTTTGTATACTTCAAAGACAATCTTGGCATGATGCAAAATGTCTCCCTCATTGAGAATGAGTGTTTATGTTTGGACAACATTGGGAAGACATTCTCTTAGAATAATAATTAATAATATAATTATTGATTATTAAATATCATATATAATAAGTAAATGATAATAATAAATAGTTATTGATTATTCAAGGGACACATCCTTTCATGGATGGTCACCATATTTTGCCTATATGTGGAACACTCATCATTGTAATAATATATCGATCACATCTCATATGAAGAAAAAAAAACACTACTCCCTTTGTGTTCTAACTTCTAGTGGGGTGTTGGGTGATAGGATTTTTGTTAACTCCATAATGTGGATTATATATGTCTCCATAACCTGCCTTTTTTTCTCAATTTTCTGCTCTATTGGTATTTTCTCCCCCTGCGTCCTGTCAGGAATATTCTTGAACACTTCTTCCATATAAAACTCTATTTTTCTAGTGTGTTGCTTTGCTTCTTCCCTCTCGAACTACACCTGGGTAAGTGTCATCTCCACTGTCTTCTTTACTTTGTTAGCCAGTTGTAAATTTGTCACATCTATGTAGGCCCTCGACTAAATTTCATGTGTGACACTGATTTGAAGTTTGTACAATGCCTTTGTTGGAACCTGTTGAGCACTGAACACACCCTAAAAGATTTTGTGAAATTTCTTTCTTTTTGGGCACCACTTTCTTTTTTGGATCGGAGTCAGTATTGTGGGATGGATGAATTTATATGTTGTTATTGAGTCTTGTTATCGGTTATTCTTTTTTTTATTGACAAATTGATATTTTTTGGTCACGTGACATGAAATGACTAAAATGTACATGGATTAACCTTTTTCAATAGTCGTTGGTCAACAATTTTTGATCTA
Source organism: Picea mariana (assembly GCA_032191745.1). Classification (NCBI taxonomy): domain Eukaryota; kingdom Viridiplantae; phylum Streptophyta; class Pinopsida; order Pinales; family Pinaceae; genus Picea; species Picea mariana. Next base: position 52,214 of record JASDQU010586330.1, on the reverse strand, counting down.
CAATACAATTCTTTTACATAGCCGATAGGTTTTTAGCATCGATGAAATCCCTGATATAAATCACAAATTCGGACAACCATAACAAATCTTCGATCGCCAATATATTTTGACATCGACGAACTCCGAGGGTAGAAACGATGAAAACATTGATCATGTTGGAACACTTTTAAATTCTAAGCCTGGAGCTTTACTCTATCCTTTTATAATAACTCAGAAGTCATTTTTCAAATGCTAAATCAGTTTCATTTTTTATCCTTAAGGCATGCACAAGGTCCACCGTCGATTAAATTCCCCTGTCGATTGAACGATTCCTTTTTTCCCCGAGTTTTTGAAGTCGCATGATTGTTAAAAAGTCAAGCCACTAGAGAATGCTTCGGGGTTTCGTGCTTCGAAGTTTCGCATTTTGGGTGTTTTTCCATGTCGCAACTTCAATGTTCCGATACCCAAAAAGTGTTCGAAAGATCCTAGTCACCGTAAACATATACCTTCCTAAGCCTTGACACATCACTTCGGGAAATGGCCTGTTGAAAATTTAATAAAGTTAACTTGCCAATACATGAAAAAATAAATGCCAAAAAGGTAAACCCTGATTAATTAAGTTAACCTCGATTAAAAGTTAATTAATAAATTCACACATTCGGAGTTTGGATATTTTCCATCCATTGCATTTTGAATCCCCGAAGTTTGAACTTTTGAAATACATTAAACACTAAGAAAGGTTAATTAAATTTAAACATAATTACTCAATGATTAATCACTTCGCGGTTTTGGGTTTTGGGAATTTCATCTCGAGCTACTGTCAAACTCTCGAAGTTTGAAATATCGAAAGAACCTAACGTGAAACATGATTAATTAATGGGTTAAACAAGATTAATTAATGAGTAAAATATGATTATCTCACAATTTATTTTTCGCTAAATCGCAGTTCGGGAAATTTCAAATCTTATTCATCCAAGCTCCCGATCACGAACCGCCAACATTATTAGCATTAATAATGGATCAATGACAATAATTTCAATATGGATTGCATATCACCACATAGATATTTTCATTAAAGTAAATGAATGCATCGCTAGTAAAGAATTCACAAATCAATACACTTAAGGCGAATAAGGATATTGGATTTTGAGTTCTATTTGCATTCTCGCAGAACAACAAGTTTTAGCAAGCTAAGAAGTTTACACGTTTCCTTGTAACAGGTAACATGGTTTTGATCTCATAATATCATGGTGCCATGAGAAAATGCTAAAGAAGCTGGTGAGAGCATGAACCCGAACACATATGTTCTCTCAGACACTTCACTGAGAGCTATAGATAATGTGAAAACCTGGATGCAGATGTTTGATATTCAACAACACGAATTGAAAAACTGCCTAGAGGATTTAGGTGATGAGGTCACATGTACATATGAATCACACAGGTCATGATCATATGCAATCTATTTCCAAGCTGAAGGATGGGGAGAATAAATGTCTCTGTAGCAGATGAAGAGACAGAGGTAATGCTGATGAAACCTTTCAGTTTTGCATACTGTAATATTCACTAATTTTAAACTATGAGAATTTCAACCATCGGGTTGAGACTAGTTTGTATAAATACATAGATTGCATACTTATTTCAGGCGGCTTCTTACCAATTGTAACATTGAAAACTCTCCTTATAGAGTATTATTACAAGTGCAGATAGAGATTCCAAGTTTTGTTCAAATCTGGGTTATGTGTCTCTTTTGTCTTCAATTTATCATTTTCTTTATATATTCCCAAATAAATGTTTTATTCCAATTTAGTAAAAAAAATATTGTAATCTTATTGTATTAGTAATTTATTGAGTAAGTATCTTTTCCTCTGTATTTACTGTGCGTAATACAAGACCTGCTTCCTGTGTGTATTAATGTATTTTTATGCTTTATTCAAGGATATACTAATCTATTTTCTTCTACTGCAACAAGGTAGGACTCTTTTTTAATTGATGCCTCACTTTGTTTCACATTTTTGTAATTTCCTTCACCTCATTTAATATTTCGATTTTGACTCATATATGAAATACGACCTCTGTGTTGCTACACGGTTAATTTCATTAAGGATTTTTTATTATATAACTGCGGTAGAAAAATAATTTTAAAACACACTCTTAAAAACTTTCCTGATGCATGACATTATCCTTTGAGCCTTAAGTTGAATATTAGGATCAACATCTTTTTGGCGCCGTTGTCGGGGACAGAGAAACGAAGTTATTTTTCCCTGGGAAAATGATAAGGTAACATTCCGTCTTTGATAGTGAAGAAAGATCGAATACTATATCAAGGCTATTTTTATCTTTCACTTGGTGGCTCCACCACTGATAAACTAGCATTCTGTCGAAGGAATACCAGAAAAAACCCAGACGATCAGCAGACCACCCCTGTAGCCGATCTTGAAATATTGTTAAAACCAAAAGGATATCTCAAGTCGACTACCGCGTCAACAGGTAAGAAGTACCAACCAAAAGTCTCACAAATCAATACTAAGGTTTTGGTTGAAGAATCAACTCCCGAAAAGGATTTTAAACAAACACCCTTTGATGAGGATGTCGTACCTAAAATAAAGATTGAGATCGAATCCTGTAATGCTCCTAATTGTCGTAATAAAGAAATCTATTCTATACCCACTGTTGTTAATTTTGTGTCTAGCCCATCCTCCCCAGAAGTAAAGGTATCAGAGCTCCTAGATCTCAAAGAGAATACTCTATACCCTAATTCATCTCCTGTCGACTCCCCTATTTACACTTCTTGTAAGTCTAAGGAAGTCATCCCACATTTTCATTTCCCTCCTCATCTAGACTTTGTATCACCTCGTGATCATTTTCCATATTTCCCTTCACCACATCTCGAGGAATTCGAAAGATCACCACTTCAGTCCATAGAAGTTTTTGAAAACCCTCTTTTTGACTCCCGAATTTCATCCCCCAGATTTTGAATGGTCGCTGTTGGAGGTGGCGAAGGCGGTTGCATTGGAGGAGGTGGCGTCAGAGGTGGAGGAGGTCAAGGACAACCCCCAATCCCTAGGATTTTTTCCAAAGTAGTGGCTAGATATGCTCCTTTAGTCCATCCTCCCTCCCTTCATGACCTACCTGAAAATTAGATGAATAACCTACCAAAGTTTACAGGGGAAGGAGATTTAACGACTGCAAAACACATAACTTTTTTCGACCAATTCATTGATATCCTCGTTATTGAACATGAAGACGTATACTCAAGGCTCCTAGAGAAAAAATTTGAGGGGAAATTAAGAGTCTGGTTTCAAGGACTCCTGGTAGGATCCCTAAGGTCTTATGATGATTTGGAAAATGCTTTTCTAAGACAATGGGGAAAAAATAAAGACCACTTGTACTATCTAATAGATTTTGGGGCTTTGAGAAAACATAATTTTGAATCAGTCCCAGAATTCACCCAGAGGTTTAACAAACTCTATCATAAGATTCCAGCAAAAGTTAAACCCTCTCAACCCACAACAAAAGTGACCTTCACAGGGGATTTTGATCCCGACTTTACCCTAATTTTAAGGGAAAGAAGATCTTCTACCCACATGGGAATGCAGGACGATGCCATAGAAATCGAGTCAAACATGATGGCATCAGGTAAATTAAAATCCAAGGTTGAGACTGAAACCAAGGAACCTAGGTGCTTCAGAGAACAAGCAGGACCCTCCGGGTCTGGAAAGTCAGCAGAATAAAAGATGGACGATATAGCTAAGATAATTAAAGTTTTGTCAAACAAAGTCTCTAGAATGGAACTAGACCAAGATAAACTTGATCCTTTTGCTAGAAAATATTTCAAGAGAAATCCTAATTCTCAGACACAGCAGAAACAAATAAAAAATGAAGATAAAAAAATCCAGGCCTCGTTTAAGTCATAAAAGTTTATAGGAGATGATATTCATGATTACGAAGTCTTAGAAGAATATGTAAATAACCTTAGTGATGAAGACCAAGAACCTCACCTAACTAGACAGGACTATGAAAAATATCTAGAATAAGAGCCCATGTTTAGTAACGAGGAAAGTGTAAACAACCTGGGAGAGTCTGCATATTAAGGAATCAACGACTCCATAATGACCGAGCTTCAACATAAGTATAATTTAATGCCCAGAGAAAGAAGTACCACAAGCGCTCCACCAAAAAAGATCCTATTAAGAAACAAAGCAAATGAGGCAATTGTAACTAAACAAACAATTGAAAAATAGGCTTCCCAAAATAAACAAACAATTGAAAAACAAGTTGCCCAAGCTAAAAGAGTTGGAACCAAAGCAACACAAACTAAGAAAGAAGAAAATATAGAAACACAAACTTCAACTAGGCAATGCGAAAAAACAACTGGAGGTTTTAGTTTAGAAAACGAAATAAATAAAATTAAAATCCCCATGCTCCTGGTTGAGCTTGCTAAGAATCTGATTTATAAAAAAAAATCGCTAAAATGATTAATTTCTCAGATGTAGAATGTTATGCAGATGTAATAAATTTACAAGATGAAAAGCCTACGATTATGTTTGGTCCGCACATTGAAAATGCTAAGGATTCTGTAGCCCCTTTCTATATTACATTAACTGTGCATGATCATTTACTTCATAATTTCATGTTAGATTCTAGGGCCTCACACAACCTAATGCCTAAATTTATCATGGAAAAGTTGGGCCTTGAAGTCACCAGACCTTATCATGATTTATATTCTTTTGATTCTAGATATGTTAAGTGTTTGGGAATGATCAAGGATCTAGTAGTGAATCTTGCACAAATTCTTGTAAAGAGCATCCTTATGGATGTAGTTGTTGTTGACGTACTTTTCAATTATGGCATGCTTTTATATAGGTCCTAGGGTGTAAAACTCGGGGGATCACTTCAACTGGACATGACATACGCGACTATCCCGATTTTTGGTGGACAATTTACTCGATTGTACAAAGATACTAGACTGGCATATATTGTAAGTGACCCTCAAAACCCAAATAATTATCAAGTCGATGTAGTTGATCAAGATCTAGGAAACTATATTTTATCTTTAGACGTTGATTTTGATGATTTTATAGAAGAAGAAAATAAAAAAATAGAAAAAACACAGAAAAATGTAAATACTCGAAAAGGAGTTTGGAAAATGTTTTTCAATGGCACTTCATCCTGTGAAGGGGTAAGAGCAGGGGTGTGATTTGTGGCACCCGGAGAGGAATATTCCATTCACTTTTCATATAGACTACAATGGGAAATCAATTATACAAATAATGTCTTTGAATACGAGGCTCTAGTTTTAGGATTAGAGGCTGCTAGGAAACTAAAAATTGAAAATCTAATAGTTTATGGTGATGCAAAACTTATCATAAAACAAATAAAGCAGCAATACTAGGATAAACATCCGAGACTAAGGTCATACAAAAATTGTGCCCCGGATTTGATCGAGAATTGTTTCTTGTCATTTAACATTCATCACATCCCGATAATAGAAAATCAATAGGCAGATTCCTTGGCCAAAGAAGTTGTGATATTTGTGCCTCTTACTGTCTTAAAGCTAAAGTATCATATAGAGGTGAGACACAAACCATCAATCCCAAAAAATGTGCAAAATTGGAAGGTTTTTGAAGATGATGAGTAGATTAAACAATTTCTATAAATGGTTGATGAATTCTCTGAGACTTAGATAGACTAAGAAAACTAGAACTATCCTATCTAGATCATGCAAGAAGATGAATATCCTGAAAAGTTCCAAGATAATATCGCCAATCATCGGATGTTGGTACTTAAGAATAATCATATCCGCAAAGATCTAATACCATTAGAAATATTGTTTGACAAAGATGACATACCCTTGAAGTCTACCCTACGACCTCATCCTGAGGAAGTTGAATACGGTGACATAGGAACTATAGAAGAACCTAAGATAGTCAAGTTATCTAAATACCTTCCAGCTCAGGTGAAGAGTAAATATGCTGAGTTGCTTAAAAAATATAAAGATGTCTTTGCCTAGTCATATGATGATTTAAAGACTTATGATACCTCTATGATTGAACATAAGATTCCTTTGAATCATGGTATCAAATATTTTAGACAAAAGCCGAGACAGATAAACCCTATACTCTTACTTGTAATAGAAAGAGATGTCAATAAGATTCTTGACGCAAATATTATTGTTTCTCTTATATATTCTGAATGGGTAAAAAATCTGGTACTCGTCAGAAGGAAAAGTGGAGAAATCAGGCTTTGCATAGACTTGCGAAACTTGAACTGGTTATCATTGAACGATAACTGCCCACTACCAAAAATGGATCATGTACTGGAAAAAGTAGTGGGAGCTAATAGAATGTCGATGATTGATGGATTCTCAGGTTACAACCAAATTTTTGTTCACGAAGATGATAAAGAAAAAACTGCATTCACTACTCTGTGGGGAACTTTAAATGTATGATAAAATGGCATTTGGTTTGATGAATGCAGGGGCCACCTTCCAACGAGAAATGGATATATCTTTCATCGGTGAGAGGGATAAGTTTGTCATTATTTACTTAGATGATTTAACAGTCTTCTCGAATTCTGATGCAGAACATCTAGTTCATCTCAAACAAACCTTTGAAAAATGTAGAAAATTTGGTTTGTCTCTTAACCCCAAAAAGTCTCATTTTGCTATGCAAGAAGAAAAACTTCTAGGCCATATATTTTTGAAAGATGGAATTAAAGTCGATCCCAAGTGAATCGAGGCTATTGACACAATAAGCATTCCTAGAAATAAAAAAGAAATCCAATATTTTTTAGGTAAAATAATGTTTTTGAGAAGGTTTATCCCTAACTTTGTTGAAATTTTCAAATTAATCACAGATATGCTAAAGAAAGACAATGAAATCAAATGGACGACCGAAGCTAAAGTGTCGTTCAAGCGAGTTAAAAAAGCTATAAGAGAAGCTCCAATATTGGTTAGTCCTGACTATACTAAAGATTTACTGATATTCTCTTTCGCATCTGAGCATACTATCACATTTGTACTCATGCAGAAGAACGAAGAAAGTTTCGAGCAGCCGATAGCCTTTTTAAATAAAATCCTCAGAGACGTAGAAACCCGATACAACATACTAGAAACACAAGCCTACACGATGGTGAAAGCTCTCAAAGCTTTCAGAACATATGAACTACACTCCAAGATAATCGCCTATGTGCCAACAAGCTTTGTCAAAAACATACTAGTACAACTAGACAATGATGGTAGGAGAGGTCGGTTGTTAACCAAAATTTAGGAGTTCGATCTAGAGGTCAAACCGACCAAGCTAGTTAAAGGGTAGGGTATGGAAAATTTATTAGCAGAATCAAATTTTAGAGCACTTGGGATAAACCATATGGAATCACATGGACCTATTCTAGACATAGGAGAACTAGAATATCAAACCCCTATAGTCTATATTGAAGATAAATTTTCTTCCTCTGACTAGTATTGCAATATCATTTCGTATCTCCTCACTCTTTGGTGTCCAAGCGATATGACTCCATCAAAAGAAATAACGTTGAAACTACGCGCATTTAAGTACTGTATTATTGAAGGAAATTTGTATTGAAAAGATCCCCTAGGTTTATTGTTATGTTGTTTAACAGAATCTGAAACAGAGGATGTCATAAATGAATCTCACAAGGGAGTGTGTGGAGGACATCACACCTAGAGGGCCATGACCTATAAGATTCTAAGAGCTGGATATTACTGGCCAAAGCTATTTACTGATGTGAATGCCAATGTTAGAGCCTGCAATCCTTACCAACTGTTCTTTGGCAAGCCAAAACTTCCTGCACTACCTTTGGTCCTAGTGAATATAGAGGCTCCTTTCCAACAATGGGGCCTAGATTTCATCGAATAAATCCACCCACAGTTAAGCGCCCAACATAAATGGATTCTGGCTGCTAGTGATTATTTCATGAAATGGGTGGAATCCATTCCAACTCGGAATGCCACATATTCGGTAGTTATAAAATTTATGGAGAAGAACATCCTATCCAGATTTGGCTTCCCCTAGAAAATAGTTACAAATAATGCCCAAGCGTTCAAATCTATGGCAATGATAATTTTTTGTCAGAAATACAAAATTGTGTTAGGGAATTCTACAACCTATTATCCTCAGGGAAATGGGTTGGCCATATCATCCAACAAAAGTTTGATGAATATAATCAAGAAAGCATTAAAGAAAAATAAGAAGGCTTGGCATGTACACCTAAAGTACACCTTATGGGCAAACCCGATCGACACTAAGAAATCAATAGGTATGTATCCTTTCCAGATGGTTTATGGCACCGATGTTGTTCTCCCTATTAATCAAGCTCTTCCAGTAAAGAAGTTGTGGAAAGACGCAAACGAAGAGCCAAATGATGTGACGAGGAGGATAAACAAAATAATTGAAATCCATCAAAACAAGGCCGAAGTCGATGATAGACTTCAAAAGTATCAAGATAATATGAAAGCCCTTTCGACAAAAAGGAAAAATACAAGGAATTTCTTCCTGGTGATTTAGTTTTGAAATGGGATGCCAGGAAAGAAGATGTGGGTAAACATGACAAGTTTGATCATCTCTAGTTTGGACCATTTAGGATTGCATCTACAACGAGGAAAAATTCTTTCCTACTGGAGAATCTAGACGGGAAAAATTTGGATGCCCCTATCAACGGGTGTTATCTAAAAAAATTTATACAATAAACACATTTCACAGTACCGATGTATATACCGGTTTGGTTTTTCTTTGCTTTCACAATTTCATTCCTTTTGGTAGGTTACCTAAAGTTTACTTTTAAATAAGCCTAGTTTTATTTATTACACCAAAAAGAAAAAATAAAATATCTGTATTGCATATTATTTCTATGTTGCAAAACTCTCTGATTTTTTTTCCTTTTTTATCAGATGACAAATAAGGAGGTATTGGAATACAACGCTTGGTTTTCATAATATTTGTTGCCTCTCAAAATAGGGGATAAATTAATAATTGTTTGGTTGAAAATACAAATGAAATCCAAGGTATGAACCTCTATGCTTATTGTTCAGACCAAAACACTAAAATAAATATTATAAAGTCTTAATAAGGTTGTACTCATGTGAAAAATGGTCACGTGATGAAAGAATAGAAAGACATAAGTCTCTAAGTTTTTTGAATCAAAATAAAATAAGAATGAAATAAATTTGAATAATCAAGAAGTAAGCTTATGTGGAAATGAGCCCCCTTTTCAAAGCCTCTGACTCCTTGTTCTGTTTCCATCTAGCATATCTAAAAGTTTTCACTATATCTTTATTTTCACTAACTGACCTTAAATCTTCATAGAAATAAATATTTTTTTCTTACTTCCGAAAACTTAAAGAACATATCTTCAAAACAAGTTTAGGCGAAATTTTTTTTGCTCCTCTGATTTTAACTGAGAGAAAGTATGTCTAGGATAATCCTGGTAACTTTAGCTCTTATAACATATTTTAACTGATTAATTTGCTCAAGGAAAATCCTCGGAAATAAAAAAACCCCCCATGAGATCTTCCCTATAGGAAAAGATGTATTGAAGATCGGGAGAGAGGTAGCTCAGAGTACAATAAAAAATAGTTGACAGACCTTCATTGTTAAATCTTATGCAGATATCATCCCTGTATAATTAATACAATTGATTTCCCCCACTTCAAAATTATAACAAAATATAAGACAGATGGTGAAAGGAATTTCGTAAAATCGATTTCCCCATCTAGTCCAAGACAAATGGTGAAAGGAAATTCATAAAATTGATTGCCCCCATTTTGTCCAAAAGAGATGATGAAAGGAAATTCATGAAATGATTGCCCTCATCTCAAATGAAATGCAAAAATGCTATTTGAAGTGGTGAAGGGAAATTCAATGGGAGATGTAGATAACTTCATCGAGGTACTGAATAGGCTCACTGGCAGTGAAGCAATATCTATGATATCTGTAAGGCTATCATACATGCATAAACATACTTTGGAAGTTAGTTCTCTTTTCAATAATATTTACATTCTGAACCGACGAGGGATTCCCTAAAGAAATTGTTAAAGTTACCATGCCTTGATGTGAACAAGATCAACCAAACTCTAATACTTCAGTTAAAGTTATTTTGATTATCTTAAGAAAATCCAAACTCAGTTTCGTGAAAGAGGAAAATTATTAATATCCTAAACTCAGGATTGGTTAAAGATTGTGTTTTTGAAAGTTTTCTGAGACACGGCTGAATTCTGTTTTCCTTCTAGGAGACGCGGTCCCTAGATGGAGCCTATGTTGGAACACTTTTAAATTTTAAGCATGGAACTTTAATCTATCCTTTTATAATAACTCAGAAGTCGGTTTTCAAATGCTGAATCAATTTCATTTTTTAGCCTTAAGGCACGCATAAGGTCCACTGTCGATTAAATTCCCCCGCTGATCGAATGATTCTTTTTTTCCTTGAGTTTTTGGAGCCTCCTGATTGTTAAAAAGTCAAGTCACTAGACACTGCTTCGGGGTTTCGTTCTTCATAATTTTGCGTTTCTGGCGTTTTGCCATGTCACCACTTTAAAGTCCTAATACCCGAAAAGTTTTCAAAATATCCTAGTCACCATACACATATACCTTCCTAAGCCTTGACACATCACTTCGAGAAATGGCTTGTCAGAAATTTAATAAAGTTAATTTGCCAATACACGAAAAATAAATGCCAAAAAGATAAACCCCGATTATTTAAGTTAATCTCGATTAAAAGTTAATTAATAAATTGACACATCCAGAATTCGGATATTTGCCATCCATCGCATTCTGAATCCCCGAAGTCCGAACTTCTGAAATACCTTAAACACTAAGCAAGGTTAATTAAAGTTAAACATAATTATTCAATGATTAATCACTTTGCGGTTTCGGGTTTCGGGAATTTCATCTCCATCTACTATCAAAATCCTGAAGTTCAAAATCACGAAAGAACTTAAAGTGAAACAAGATTAATTAATGGGTTAAACAATATTAATTAACAGGTTAAATACGATTATGTCGCAATTGATTTTTTGTTAAATCTCAGTTCGCGAAATTTCAAATCTTATTCATCCAAGCTCCTGATCGTGAACTACCAACATTAATGGAATTAATAATGGATAAACGACAATAATTTCAATATGGATTTCATATAACCTCATATATCTTTTCATTAAAGTAAATGAATGCATCGTCAGTAAATTATTCACAAATCAATACACTTAAGGCGAATAAGGATATCATATTTTGAATTCTATTTGCATTCTCACAGAACAACAAGTTTTAGCAAGCTAAGAGGTTTATGTGTTTCCCTGTAATAGGTAACATAGTTCTGAGCTCATAATGTCATGGCACCACAAAAAACTGCTGAAGAAACTGGTGAAAGCATGAACTCGAACACATATATTCTCTCTGACACCTCACCGAGAGCTATAGATACCGTGAAAACCTGAACGTAGGTGTTTGATATTCTACAACACGAATTGATAAAATGCCCAGAGGATTCAAGCGAGGAGGTGACATGTACATATGACTCACACAGGTCATGATCATATGCCATCTGTTTCCAAGCTGAAGGATGGGGAGAAGAAACGACTCTGGCAGTAGATGAAGAGATAGAGGGAATGCTGATGAAACCTTTCAGTTTTTCATATTGTAATATTCACTATTTTTAAACTATGAGAATTCCAACCATTAGGTTGAGACCATTTTTTATAAATACATAGATTGGAGACTTATTTCAAGCCGATTCTTGCCGATTGTAACAGAGAAAACTCTCCTTATAGAATATTAATACAAGTGTAGACATAGATTCCAAGTTTTGTTCAAATCTAGGTGTTATAGGAAAATCTCCCTACGGACAGGTAGATCACCTCTAAGAGCTTGACCCTAACTCTAAGACAGAAAATGCTTAACATGGACACTGACTTCCTTTCAAATCTATCTAAACTAACACATGAGAAGGGAGGAGAACATAAGTACCTCTTTATCGACGTTTGTCCTTGCACGCTCCGATCCTTTGCTCCTCGCTGAGTTCTATGGACAAACAAGATACGACCACTTCCTACTCTATTGATGTTAGCTTGAAAATAGATCTATCTATCAATGATAAGTTCAGGTAACATCAGACACAAACTAGAAAGAAACAGGCCAAGCATGTCATATTAATGAGAATAACGACAGTAGTACTTACAATCGTAGATGCGAATGCGACAGCTTCGTCGAGTCCCCTTCGTCTAACCCTTGCTCGAAATATCCACAACCTGGGTAACAACAAATTCACTGATCACTCTCCTTTGGCTGACTGTGTGTTTCCTATGAGATCATAGGTTTCATACTAGCAATTCTTCCCCCCTCCAGCACCACTTATGAGAACATAAGTTTGGTGTAATTCTCCATTTCCAATCCTCTTTCACCATTATAAAGATTACTTATATAGCCTTGGAGAGGCTTTAACCACTTGAGATATCCTTGGGGAAGTTGAGGATTTTCCTCCTTCAGTTGAGGACCTGCCCTAAGATCATGGCTGGACTAGGGATTCGAATCCAACTGCCTTCCAAGAATGAAAGGATCCTTCTCCCATTTATCTCAACAACTTAACAACTTCCCAGAATAGGTAGCGCTCCCTCAAAAGGACCATCAGAGAACTGTAGCGCTCCCTTGTAGGATTTAGGGGGGCCCCAGCGCTCCCTCAAAAGGGCCAGGGGAGATTTATAACGCTCCCTGATAGTGTAAGGGGGAGCGTCGACGCTCCGAGATAGTGTAAGGGGGAGCGCTCCCCTCCAAAAACTCAGTTTTTGAGGTGCTTTCAGATGGAAAAAGGTTTGCAAGCCTGCTGACTCATTTCTCCTCTTCCAAATCAAATGTTTGAGGTGTTTCAAGTGTCCTTCTCATGTCGTTATAGGCACGACATAGGCATCATGGCAGTATGCTTTGTTTGATGTCTGCGACACTTGTGAGCAACATGCCACACTTGCGACCTTGTGATCAAAATGCGACACTTGCGACCTTTGTAATGACGACACTTGCGACACTATCAAAGTGAGTATTTTTTATGTGTAACACTAGGTTATGTGTCTCATTTCTCATTTTCTTTATATATTCCTGAATAAATGTTTGATTCCAATTTAGTACAAAAACTACTGTAATCTTATTGTATCAGTAATTTATTGAGTAAGTATATTTTCCTCTGTATTTAATGTGAGTAATACAAGATCTGCTTGTTGTGTGGATTACTGTACTTTTATGCTTTATTCAAGGATATACTAATCTATTTTCTTTTATTGCAAGGTGGGACTATTCTGTAATTGATGCCTCACTTTGTTTCACAGTTTTGTAATTTTCCTTCACCTCATTTAATATTTCAATTTTGACTCAGATACAAAATATAACCTCTGTGTTGCTACACGGTTAATTTCATTAAGGAATTTTTCTCATATAACTGCGGTAGAAAAAGCATTTTAAAACACACTCTTAAAAACTTTCCTGATGCCTGACATTATCCTTTGAGCCTTAATTTTAATCTCAGGACCAACAGACTGATACAAATTTTCGATCGACGATTGTCTATATGTCTTCACCATCGACAAGATAGGATGTTGTAGCCAGAGATGTTTGTTTGAAAAAAGTCACCGATGTCGAAAGAGTTTCTCACGAAGAGTTCAAAATCGATAAGCCATGTGTCTTTTCTGCGTTAATAATCCATATGACTCAGTTTATTCCCCACACCATCCTTTTAGGTTCCCCCGTGTCATATCTGTACTTTCATGTCAACATATCCACATCAATGCTATACGACGGTTTTTATCGGTGTCAGAAATTTTTCCTAACGGTATCAACGAAACATGTCTAAAGAAAATTCTTGACACTGATTCACTCATTTACTATCGGGAGACTGATAGGTCATTGAACACCGGGGTTTTTCATTGAACCTTCGTCATTCTACACCAAGAATCCTGACCGATCTGTGTTGTTGTTCCATTCAAAAGACCTTGTTTTCTTTTCCCGACGCCAATCATACTAGTTTCTTGTGAACACGAAAGGGTCTGGTGATTCGATGGGACACCACTAGTTGAGGTAAGACAAATTTATTCTTTTTGGTAGACAAATTGATTTTTTTCGCAACCAACACCACAACCCCGCGTGCCGACCAACTGTTGGAATTTTAATTCGCCGATGAATTATGAAAACTTTCTCCTATGCCATCAGCCTACATTGCATTAAATCCTAAGCATGGTGCAGATTCTATAATAGATTGCACATATTGCATTTGCACCCCCGAATATAAAGATTGATGTGACAAGTGTTATAGCAATATTTTACTCATCCCATGCAACTTTCTCAGAAGGCCTTTTCCATTTCCCTATGCAGACTTGAAGTCCCCTTTTGTAGTTCCCAGATATTAAAAACATATTTTTCCACACATATGTGTCATAACAACTATACAACATGCGTATACATAGGTTGCACCATTATAGTCCATGACATCAGGTTTTGTGCTCAAAATTAAAAAATGGTGTCGGGTTTCCATGTCACATCATGAGATCCATGATCCTTGAACTTCCATATACTAGAAACATTCTGAATCGACCCTTCAGTTCCATTTGAAGGCTATAAATGGTTGTTATCCAAGTTGTGGAGAAGAAGAGAAGAATTCAACTTTGAGAGCAAAGTTACTCTGAATAAATTATTCACTTCATATTGAGTCTACATCCCTTTGTCCTTTTATGTTTGAACACATTGTTCATCCCCGGGGATCTTCCCTATTTGATGGAGAACCTCATCGTCTATCTTATATGAGATTGCCTTTGGTGGAGGATTGAAGTGGTGGAGGCTGAGCTGGAATGGACTTAGATTCTCGGTTCCGAACGGTTCGACACAGAAGTTTGTCATTCATACACTTCTGTTGATTACATTTTAATAGAAATATTCTTTTCTTGTCCAATTAATGTCTTGCAAATATATGAATTTCTATTCCATGGGCATATTTGTTATGAATATTGATGGATTATGCTATTATATGTGCTAACTTTATATATTATCACCATATGCTTTTGTATCTTGGTTGTTGAGGACAAGTTGCAGGTGTATTGCCTTGAGTCAAGTGATCAGCGATGGACTTCATCGAACGTCTTGACGAGGTAGGCTCTTTATCTTGTCTTGTTAGCATATTTATTTATATAGCATACTTGAGATTAGAGTTCATTTCTGCAGTCATTTCTGTCTGTTGTTTTTTACCCTATGCCATAGAGTGATTTTCCTCGTAATAGAATTGGTGACCATACCGGGGATAGAATCTTGTTTTCAGGTTTTGGAGTGTTTTTCTCCTTTGATTGCTCTCATTTATCTAAAGCTTCTTATCGTATAATTTTTTGACAACCTCTATTCATTTTGAGTCTAAGTTTCTTGGCCTTATCCTTAACTTGACAGTGTTTCAATACATATATGTGTTTTTTTCCCTGACAGTCGCATACATATGCAAGTTGTCGTTCTAAAGGAAGTGTATATATGTGTTTTTCTCCTAAATAGTCGTGTACATCATTCTTGTTTTCTTGATTTCTAAGTTTGATGTTTGCTAGATAAGTTTTGATGGTTGATGAGTGTTCTTAGGTCTCTGTTATGACTGTTAAGTTCCTGCAGAGTGATATGAAACCTTTCTTTGGTTGACTTTTCAGGCGGTTTTTCTTTCTCATCTTCCTTTTCATTGGTTGTCCTTGCATCCTAGGTTGGGTGTTTTCTTCTTGATATTCTACTTGGTTTGTATTTACTTACATATAGCAGGGTCTTTATCTCAAGCTTTTATTCAGTCCTTTCATTTTAATTCTTTTATATTGAAAATACAAAAAAAAAAAAAAAAATTGCATTGTTGGCATTTGATCTTTTGGGTTCTTGTCATTGATCTTAGTACATGTATAGAATGATTGCATATTATTTGAAATTACAGAATTGAATTGAAAGTTGCATTTAGAAAAGCTTATCATTTATTTGGAATTGAAGTTAGGACATTGCATTTTATTCATATTCATTTATTTTACTTGTTGAGTCGTAACATCATCCGTTTCATGAACGCACCTTTTTGAGTAAGAAAATCCACTAAAAGTAACGCTGATAAATTTAAAATTGATTAGAAGCGATTTTATTTTTCAGGGTGCACAAACTAGCTTAATATTTAGAGCCTTGCAATAGGATTTTGTGAGTAAACTTCTCCAAGGCTATTAAACTCAAGATATGTGTCTGGCTAAGGGAGTGGTGAAATCCATTTTATAATTGGTGACATCAAGAGGGTCCTCTCACACCGGAGTTAAGCACAAGGTTGGTTGAGGGGATATCCTCCCAATACCTTCTTAGCGTCAAAGATATTTCTGGGGATCTATTCGTATATGGGGGTCTTTCTAGTACCTTTACCTCCGTGAGAGGTAGTGCTTTCGATATTTCGGTCTTTGTTACCTTTCCCATAAGGTAGACCTGAATTAAGAATGTTCACCTACACATTGGTTATATCGTGGTAGCTTAGTTTCTTGACATATGTTACTTACATGGGTCATTCTGCAGGTACCCTAGTTCAGATCAGGGTCGGTAAAAAAAGGGGTAAAAAAATTGTAAGATGTTCTAAAAGTAAAACCAAATTTCAAACCTGATGTAGCTTCATTATTCATCTGATTCTAACAATTAACTTATACGTTTACTTTTCAATTATTTATATGCATCTCAAATCACATTTCTCAAGGTGAAATTTCCTTCTAACAAGACTAAGATGTTCAACTAACAAATCCTTTCTTTTTAAATTAAAATAAATTAATTGCAAGCGATCTAACTAGAAAAAATAAACAAAGAGTGGAATATACTGAAATAAACATTAAAATATTCATAATCCTAAATTTTGCTATACTATACAATGTAGATGTAGTCATAGTGCCAGTGTAACCATTCATGTAACTCCAAACCTGCAACGATATTTTCAATAAAAACCATTAGGAGAAAAAGGTCTAGCCTTAAACCACAAATAGAATAAGTTATTTCATCATGCATTTATATAAAATGAAAATATTTATATTCACAAGATACTTATCCAAGCAAGATCTCTCAAACTAGACCTCAATCCTTTCATAGAATCCAAATTTATTGTCATATGATATTTGGGAGGGAATCCTAGAAACATAATCTAATTGATAAAAATTATGGCAAACAAATTCAAGTACTAAATAATGTGGAGAAATATTACATTTAATGTGCCAATGTAACCATTCATGTAACTCCAAACCTGCAACGATATTTTCAATAAAAATTATTAGAAAAAAAAGGTATAATCTTAAACCATAGATAGAATAAATTATTTTATCATGCATTTGTATAAAATGAAAATATTTATATTCACAAGATACTTATCAGAGTAAGATTAAGATTTTTCTAACTAGACGTCAATCTTTTCATAGAATCCAAATTTATTGTCATTTGATATTTGGAAGGGAATCCTAGAAACATAATCAAATGATAAAAATTATGGCAAACAAATTCAAGTACTAAATTATGTGGAGAAATATTACATTTAATGGTATTATTGATCCTTAATGATAGAGTAAAATTTTGAAGTCTAACCATTGATTATTGATTGAAACACTTCATTTTCATGACCAGCCATTTCACGTTTGTTTTTAAAATTACCACTAACTTGAAATATGTTAGTAGAATTGAAAGTTATACATGCATAATCTTCTACTAACACGCATGTTTTATGTTAGTACTAAAATATCGTTGTAGCCATATATACATAAAACACGATTAACAAAAACGAAAATAAAAAGAAAAAACTAAAAAAGTACAAAAATAAATGAAAGTTCTTATTTACAATAAATACATCATTAATATAGAGCAATGCAAAAGTATATATGGGAAACCCTTTCGACCAAGAATCCATTAAAACATGAGAATTTTTTTGCGTACTGATGAATAATTGAATGGAGATCATAGAATCAATATATGTACCTCATACAAATGAAGGATGAAGACTTATAGATTCAAATTTATGTTCAATGGTAAATGTTTTCTCCATATGCATTTAAAAAGAAAAAAATGGGATCCTAGTAAAGTAGATTTTTAATTGTATGATATCTCAATTATCACTGCATATTGCAATTGAGAATTGATGGCAGGGGACCTGACATAACCATCGCCATAGGGTAAAGTCCCTGAAGTGCGTCATTGTTAACATGCTTCAATGTTAACAATATCTAAAGGGTCATCCTAAATTAATTATTTTTATTCCAAGTCAAAGAAGAGATAAAAATTTAAAAGATCTAATGAACTAAAATATGGTGAAGTGCTTCAATATTAACAATATCCAAGGGGTCATCATAAATTAATTATTTTTATTCCAAGTGATATAAGAGACGAAAATTTAAAATATCTAATGAACTAAAAGAATATGCATGTGAATATTGAATACCATCCATAAAAGGTTACTATGAGTCAGAATTTTCAGAAAAATCATTTGAAAAATTATAGTTACTCTATTTTACAATAGTTTCCTTATGATTTGAATATAAATATGTGTACAAAGGAAACTCAATATGAAAATTTCAAGAGTAATCATTATTTGAACTGCAATTAGGAAATTGATCTCGATACATCAATAAATAACTTTAAGAAGATATTAAATCAAAATCTTCTCTGTTTTTTGAATGATTGACATTATTTCAAATATCTATATTTCAAGTTAATCTTCGAAAATATTGTTTCTTCTTGCATATGATAAAATAAATCATTTATTCTTGGCAATGGATACTGATTCTTGATCGTAGCTTTGTACAATTGATGGTAGTCAATAGAAAGCCTCCACAATCCAACCTTCTTTCTCACGAAAATCACTGGTGCACCCCATGACGATACACTCAAACGTATAAGTCCCAAATCCAAAAAATCCTTCAATTTCATTTTCAACTCCTGCATTTAAGGCATCGACATCTGGTAAGGTGTTCTTGCAATCGGTTCAATTTGATTTTTAAAGTCTATTGTAAACTCCAACTCTCTTTCTAGTGGTAATCTGATAAATTCTTCAAGAAACACATCAACAAAATCTTGTACTACATGAAGGTTTTCTAATCCTTTCTCCTCACCTTTTTCGTTTAATGCTAAGATTTCATATAATTTGCATCATTTGCGCATACTCTTATGCAATTGTAGGGAAGAAATAAACCTTAGAGACACCCCATGGTTTCTTCCTACAATCACTCTACTCAGCCCCAAATCATCTGTCAAACTTTACCATTTTGTTGTCCAGTTAAGTATCGCATCATGTGATTCCAACCAGTCCATACCAATCATTATGTCATAAGATCCTAATATCGTGACATAAAGGTCTACCTTCATTACAAAATCTCCCAAGTTAATGCTATAGTCCGTAACCTTTCCTCCAACTTTCTGTTTGGCACTCGATGCCATTTCTACGTATTTGAATTCGTCTTGCTTGACTGCCTTTACCTTAATTCTCTTTAGAGATGCACTAGAAATAAATCTCTATGTAGCACCTAGATCTATCAAAATACTAAAATTTTGATTGGCGACCGTACCTGATGTCTCGATCACAGTGGACTTGTGCTCGGTTTAGCGGTTGTTCACCGCTGCATGTATCCTGTGGGCCTTGCCCAAGCCTCCAACTGTAGTGAGTTCTGATGATCTGACCACCTTGGCCTTCTCAATCGAACAATATTGCTGGTAATGTGGTTCTCCACATGTCCAACATCCAGTCTTTGGTCCAGTGCTCCTGGTCCCCGAAGTAGAAGTTGTTGGCCTAGCAATCGGTGATCCTGTTATTTTCTATTTAACAATAATAAAATGTTGTTGATGTTGTTGATGACGCTGTTGATGTTGTTGTGGTGCTCTATAAGGAGTTCTCTATTGAGGAGTCTGTTGTCTCGATGTCGAGAACATAGTTCCTCTGGGTGTATCTTGGTGACCAAAAGTATGCATGGCTGGTGTCTTATGCTGCCACGCTCCTGATGTCGTCTGTCTAATTGGTGTATAAGGAGTCCTGCACTAACCCCCACTGTTCATCTCTTTCTCATCTATAAGGTCCTTCTGAAATGCATCGTGTAAGATCTGAGGCATTAATATCCTCACCTTCACACGAATGTTGAGGTTAAGGCTGAACATAAACTTGTTGACCTTTAGCTTCTTTGTGTTCATATGTGGGGTATATATGAGTAGCTCCATGAACTTGGCCTCATAATCGGGCACCGTACAACTACCATGTTGTAAGGCATTGAACTCATTAAGATGACTCTCAATGAATTCGTCTAACAAGTGCCTCTCCCAAAATTGTTCCTCAAACAATTCCCATGACACATTTTCAATGACCATGTTTAGTTGAGGTAGGAGTTGTTGAGGAAAAGATATGAAATGATCTTACTCAAGCATTTTCAGATCTTAATTGGCTAAAGCAAGATAGACGGGAATATCACCCTATGTTTATAGCCATAAAAAATTGTTTCCTAATCCACAAGTATTGGTTACAAGTGCTTAGGATGATTTTTTTATAAATAATTTTTTGCTAAAAAAATCAATATTTATGTAATTTTCTGAATATAACAGATGCGGAAATAAATGTAGAGACAAAGGTAAAGCAACACCAAGTCAATAATCAAAGAGAGATGAGACAAAACAATCATTTATTCCATTCCAATTTATCAAAAGAGTGTTCTCTTTTCAAAATTTTGTGAGGAAGTTTGGACCAAAGTCAAACTTAGATGTCCCTGATGAAAACCATACAAAAGGACTTCTGATAGAAAGTAAAAAACTTAACTTTAAAATCTAGATCAAATTGACACAGATTGATGCCCACTCGACTCTGCACAATAGCCTTTATCAGTTCTGAAATTTAATTCACAAACATACAAGTCTACACAGACTATCAAAGATAGATCAACACCTCTGAAAAACAAGTGTCTGAATGATGTAATTCAGCCCTGAATCGTGATGTCCACAATAGGACCCTACTATTATAAAACGAAATTAGGCTTTCAATGAATTAAAGAATGAATGAAAAATGAATTATCTCAATAAAACTCAAGAGCAGACCTTAGTATGCTTCTCCTTCTATTCTCCTCTTGTTCCTCCTTTTCCTTTTCCCTTTAAGCAATCGGAATTAGTTTAAGTAGTTAAAATACCTCTTTAGTTAATTTAACTAAAACTCAACCAACTTTTTAGTTAAGGGGGAAAAGTAATAAAATAATAATAAGGGTTTTTAATAAATAATAACTAGTAGGTGGGACCGCTTGTGACTCCCTTTAGTTCTTTAACAAGCATAACACAACTAGTTAATCATTCAAACATATCCTGCCTTGTGGCTCCCATCATCACTCACATAATTTGACAATTTATATTAATGATAATTGAAATTATATAAAAAAATATATTATCCATATATCCAAAAATAGCGTGTTGTCCAAAATTTCAGAAGTCAATTGTTCTCAACAATCAATAAATAAAAACACTTAAAACGAATATTTTCCACTCTGGGAGGAAATATTCCCCTTATTTTTGTTGTCACCCTTTGATTTCTCTGAATTTTCCTTAGGATGTGTGGAGCCTTTAGTCCTAATCTCACTAATAACATGAGAGCAATCATCTCTCAAATGCATGCGGGATGACATGGATTTGGCAGAGTTATTTGAGGGAGAGGAGGGGGCAGCAACAACTTTTCCTTTTTCAGGATTGTGGGCCTTGATTTTTAACCTTTTTCTTGCATAAGAAGAATGTACTCGTGAGTGTTCAAGGGAAGCTTGGACAATTTTATTAACATGTAGATGAGCATGTAGAGACAAGTTAGGCCAACCATGATGTTGGGAGACTGTCGGGTGTAAAATCTCTTGCCATCCATCATTTTTAGGGACTTCAGGTTGTAATGAGACATGAGGGGACAATGGGATACCAGGGACATGTGGGGATTGGAAGAGAGGCCTTTCTGGCCTAGGTTGGACCACTCCTTGTCCAATCCAGTTAAAAAATCCAGCTTGAAATAGTTGGCTCAACTCTTGCGAGTCTGCATCAAAATGTATAGAAAAACTTGGCCTTCTAGGACCCATGTTCCAATTTCCTCTTCCTTTGTTACCTTGACCATAGCTAAATCTATTGAAAAATCTCATTCATGTATGCGTTATTGATTAGGAACTAGTTTCTTCAACAACCATACATGACATCTCTTTAAATATGAAACAAAGTTTGGCTCAACAATACATCAGACTCATGCAATCCAATCCATACAAATAATTTAATACTTGTTCTATGAGCAGGGGGTGAATAAGGGTTCTGGGATATGTGAGGGATTGTATTGAGCGAAAAGTGTTAAAATGAAGGGGGGTAGATCACGATTACTGCTCAACAAATCATCAAACAATCAACTGTATTGTAAATCAAAAGAATATATCACTATAACTCATCCATGTCCCATCCTTTAATTGTTATAATACACATTTTAACTTAAATGTAATTTAATTTTAAGAACAGGGAGTGGATAGTGAATATAGGAAGGTGAGGGGACTTGTAATGTGCGAAAAAGTGAGGGAATGGTAGGGAAAAATGAATATTGTTCATAAAAAATGTTAAGCCCTAATATTGGCTCATCACCCCTTAATTGGGGCATATTAGATTAGTAATGCTATTTTATTTATGTCTGCTTTAGGCCATTAGTTGTAATTTAGATTAGTAATGTTATTTTAATTATGTCGGCTTTAGGCCATTATTTGTAATTATACCTCCTAGTCTCCTATATATAC
>JASDQU010586330.1:14237-28168 GCA_032191745.1 Picea mariana | reverse complement strand
CTGTCTCTGTGTGTATTTTATGTGTGACTGATGATTTTTACTCTTACTGTTCATATGCTATTTGATTTGTTGATGACACATGAAAAAATCTTAATAATTGTTTAAAAGGCATAATATTGTTTAAGCTTATGAATAACTGATTCACCCCCCCCCCCTCTCAGTTATTCTATATTTCCAACACAATCATCTCTCAAATGCATGCGAGATGACATGGATTTGGCAGAGTTATTTGAGGGAGAGGAGGGGGCAACAACAACTTTTCCTTTCTCAGGATTGTGGGCCTTGGTTTTTAACCTTTTGCTTGCATGAGAATAATGTACTCATGAGTGTGCAAGGGTAGCTTGGACAATTTGATTAACATGTGGAGAAGCATGTAGAGACAAGTTAGGCCAACCATGATGTTGGGAGACTGTCGAGTGTAAAATCTCTTGCCATCCATCATTTTTAGGGACTTCAGGTTGTAATGAGACATGAGGGGACAATTAGATACCAGGGACATGTGGGGATTAGAAGAGAGGCCTTTTTGGCCTAGGTTGGACCCCTCCTTGTCCAATCTAGTTAAAAAATCCATCTTGAAATAACTGGCTCAACTCTTGCGAGTCTGCATCAAAATGTATAGAAAAACTTGGCCTTTTAGGACCCCTGTTCCAATTTCCTCTTCCTCTGTTACCCTGGCCATAGCTAAATCTGCTGAAAGAGCTCATTCATGTATTTGTTATTGATTAGGAACTAGTTTCTTCAACAGCCATACATGACATCTCTTTAAATATGAAACAAAGTTTGGCTCAACAATACATCAGACTCATGCAATCCAATCCATACAAATAATTTAATACTTGTTTTATGAGAAAGGGGTGAACAAGGGTTATGGGATATGTGAGGGATTGTATTGAGCGAAAAGTGTTAAAATGAAGGGGGGTAGATCACGATTACTGCTCAACAAATCATCAAACAATCAACTGTATTGTAAATCAAAAGAATATATCACTATAACTCATCCATGTCACATCCTTTAATTGTTATAATACACATTTTAACTTAAATGTAATTTAATTTTAAGAATAGGGAGTGGATAGTGAATATGGGAAGGTGAGGGGACTTGTAATGTGCAAAAAAGTGAGGGAATGGTAAGGAAAAATGAATATTGTTCATAAAAAAAATCAAGTAATCCATAAAAAAAACTTTGTATTCAATACAAGAAATACCAATACCAATTAAACAATTACTGTGTGTCAAAATTGTTCACTGTCCCACATTCCATTTCTTCAAAACTTCTCAATTAACACAGTGTGTAATCACACTCATAATCACTATGAATTTCAACAGTCTTGTTAAGAGAATACTTGGTCTCTTTAATTTATTTTCCTTTCATTTAACACAAAATCAAAAGAAACACACAACCACATTGCCTGATCTCTATACACCATATATCACTATAAAATATCAAACACTTTCGATAATTCACAATCGCCCAAATAAAATATATACACAGGTCCTTTTTCCAAATTGAACAAACTTTTAAAGCTTGCCCAATTTCATGCCCTTTTAATTATATTTAACCAATAAAACTTGCAATGAAACCATAATACAAAATTTTGATCTTCATCACTGAGGATGCAATTAAATAAAAAATGCACGATGCCTCCATAATAGACACACAATGAAACAACAAAATCATAGTCAATAATTTCCACAATTTTCCATGATCCTGATTGGGACTAATGAAACACACACAGTCACCAACTTGCAATTGACACCATGATTTAAGAGCACAATGATCCAAAGAATAACAAAAAAGAGGCATCCCTTTGACTGTACATTATAACTGATTCCCAATTAACCAATTTAATCAAATAAAAATGAGCTAGGTTTTCGACACAACTTTCATAATGCAAAAAAGTCGGCCCCTTGACTGTATATCATTTCTCATCCCCGATCATAAATTTCCAATCAAATCAATAAAAAAAACACAAGATGGTACACAACACAACTGTCATGACCAATCAACTAATCTATGATAATCACAAGATGCCCGTCAAGATTAAGAACAATTGGGGATTATTAAAATAGGGCTCTATAAACACGAATACAAAGAAGAAATCAAGAGTTCGCTTGGTCATAAATAACACAGAGGGGATGGAGGTCCTCAAAAAATATCAGCCAATAGGAAGAGATCCTTCGATACAAGCATGATAGAACCACAACATTCCTTATAACTCTCGGTCTGTGCAATGACGTAACAGTTCAATGATAGGTAGTGTAAGAAAACGAAACAGAGGAGAAATGATTGGCCACTGGACAGTGACAAGTATCCCATAGCACACATAGGTATAACCTCTGTGAATTTCTCATGAGCCGAATCAATTTATAATAATGCTTGTGGGAATACAGACTTGAGGCATAATTTATATCACCAACAATGATAAAGCATACATCTTGGCATAATGGCCATCCTATAACCGACTTCTGAGATGCGTTGATGTCAATACCACAAAAATAATCCCATGACCAGGTGAATAAACCCATGACCATGGCTCTGGAAAAGATACAACGACCAAAAGGCAGTCTGAAAACATACACAACAACCCCATAGAAGCCTGAATACAACTAGACATGGTTACCCTCACAACTAGGAGGAAGCAGCTAACAAGGCTAAACAAAGCGAAACCCTCCAACAAAACACAGAGCGATAATACCCATATCCACTTGAAACAACATAGATCCATCATGGTTTTCACCACACAGAACACCTATCGAATGCATAATTCAACCAACCAATCCTTTTACTTTCAAAACGAATAACCACACAGTCATTCCAGAGAGAAGACCCATGCATTTACACAGTTGCCAATCTTAGGAAAAAACAAACCAATGCATCATTGAGCCATCATTCGTTCATACATAGAGCGAAATTCATGGATGGGTGAAAAGAACCATACCTGTAACCAATATCTTTAAAAGGGGTGAGATGTTTGAACACTTCCTTCCCAGGCTTGGATCTTGGAGCTTAACCACCAGCAAAAACGAAATGCAACAATAACCATACTAGGGTGACAACCTGATGGGGGAAGTATGGAGTGGCATGCATTTACTGCACATCACTTCCATCTTCCTCTTCATTCAATTTTGAATTACATGACAACCAATAATCACTAATACCATTAACCATGTCATTAATTCCAAACCATTGAAATCTGCGACCACATTGCTTGCCAAATGCGCCACCCAAAAATTCATATTAACCATTGCCAACTTCCATACCATACCATATATCAAATGCGACCAATATAACTCAATTGTAAATCGCATAGCTACTAACCATTTGTAGTTAGGATTAATACTAACATGCTTTCATTTTAATTGCACATAACTTCTAACATAGTATAGTATATGCCCTTTCTTTTGGATTTTTTTGTAAATTTCCTTCCCATTGATTTTGTTTATGTTGTTACTAACATGTGTCTTGTGTGGGTGTATCCAGGTAATAATCGTGGTGACGTGATCAATTATAACAAATGTAAATATATTCCAACCATAACATAAAATTAAAGCTTTGAATAACAAATCATCCCATAATTGCATCATCCACCTGTCATCATGTCAAAACAAAACCAAGACTGCATCATCAACCATATAAGACCCTGTAAGAAGAATCGAAACAACAACATAAAATGTGTGATATGACTATCTCTGAGCCTCCAGTCTACAAGGGGGTCTCACCTACTAGTATTATATCTTATTAGCATAGTTTAAATAATAGGCTTTAGCAATACTTTGCGGGCGAAATTCCTAGTTGCAATTTTTATCGTCAACAAACTGGTGACTCCATAGGGAAATATGTTTTCAACAGATTAAGAACTTAGAATATATGGTTTTGCAAACCAAGAACAATCGATCAAGAAGGTATAACCAGAATGATAATGCAACAGGGGGAAGTGAGAGGATTTAATGGAAAAATGACCGGGAATTTGGGAATAACTCATGGAAAATGTTAAGTATGAGGGAAGTTATCCCTGTATGCATAATCATTCAACCAGAATTTGCTCTTGACTTCAAGGATAATTTTTTTATGGATTTTCTCTTTTGAAACTTGAATGGATTAAGAAATGGAAAGAAGAAGTGGGGGGTAACCAATTTCCTCATACGACATCAATGAAAGCAACTAACAAATTCAATTATGCTTTCAGGGGGAACATCATAACAACTGTGTAAGCTTGATTTTTATTGACTAACAATACCTTGTAGGAGTGTCACTGTGGAAAAATTGATCCTACATCTTATTCTTGACCAAAATTTAAAATCTAAAAGAACAAAAGCAAGAAATGTCATAACATAAATGAAACTGCAAAATTTTAAACAACAGAAACAAAAATGACAGAATTGCAATAGCAGAAGGAAACCTACTAAAATGAAAGCATAATTGAAAACTATTTTGAAAGAAGAATTGAAAAAGAAATAATAAAAATACCAAAATGAAAACATAAATGAACTACTAATATACAGAAAAATCCAAACAACGTTTAAACTCTTCAAGTTGGTTCTACGTAGTGTTTTAAGTGAGAGCCGTTAGTGCTGTAGGAAAACAATCACTCTTGTAGATCCTTTAGAGTGTAAGATTTTGTACCTAGGAAAAAAACGATTTTGAAAGGACCCAGCCATAATTTTTGAAACTTTGAGTGTCTTCCCCTATCAACATGAGATGAATCCCACAACAGTACTTTCTCATTGACTTTAAATTTGATACTTTTGACACTCTTGCTGAAATACTTCTTAACAATATGTTGTCTCCCTTTTATGTTATCCAAGGCAAACATCCTTTGCTCTTCTAAAGATAGGAGTGCATTCATCTTTTGTGAAACATCAGAAGAAATTAATTCTTCAATCTATAGCATTAAACTTAAGGAGGAAAGTTCCAACTCAGTAGGCAGAATGAATTCTTGACCATAAACAAGATGGAAAGGAGTGCAACCAGTGCTCACCTTGGTGGTAGTTTGATTTGCGTAAAGGGCGTAAGTGAGGAGAGTGTGACATTGACGAGGTTTATCTTCGATGATCCTTTTGATGATTCTCACCAGATTCTTGTTGGTATACTTGGCCTGCCCATTTCCTTGGGGATAATAAGTTGATGAGGTGAAATTTTTAACCCCAAAATTGGATAAAAATTGGGTCAACTTAGAAGAAATAAAAGCGGGACCATTGTCTATAATAATTTCCAATGGAGGACCAAATCTGGAAAAGATGTTATTTTCAAGAAAGAAATCACCTAATCATTTGTCGAATGCTTAAGCGGGACAACTTCAGCCCATTTTGTAAAATAGTCTATGGATGTCAAAATAAAGACTTGTCCTACTGAAGATGAAGGATTAATAGGACCAATAAAATCCAATCCCCACTTTGAAAAAGTAATGTCCGGGAGGACAAGTTGTAACAGCATGGTTGAAAGGTGTTCTTTCCCAACAAATTTTTGGCACTTGTCACAATATCTCGAAAAAACATAAGAGTCACGAAAGATTGAAGGCCAATAGTATCCCTTTCTAATAATCTTGAAAGAAGTGGTTTTAGTAGAAAAATGACCTCCTACATGAATGACATAATTTGAAGAACCATGAGTTTATTCCAACAATTTTTTTTCTTCCTCATTATTTACACAGCGAAACAACATACCATCAGCAAGTCTTCGAAACAAGAAGTCTCCTATAATGACGTATCTAGCATAGTCAAGACGAAGCCTTCTCCTTTGATGAGTATCTAAGTTGTTTGGACATCTTTGGTTTTGTAAATAGTAAACCAAATTCTTATACCAAGGATGTTCCAATGCAGGAAGGATATGATTATCAATGTAGAATAGTGATGATAGGGAACTATCATGTTCATCAATTTCTTCACTATTTTCAGCATGCTGAGCTAAGTGAAGGGCTAAGTCACGTCCCTTGATAGTAGTAGAAGTCACGATATTTAAATCATGCTCCTGAATCCTGGCAAGCCAATTTGCAAGATTCCCCGAAATATAAGTCTATGAGAGAAAAAACTTGACAGTAGGTAAAGGGAATTTTACCAACGTATGCTTACCTAAGATGAAGTGGTGAAATGTTTCAACATATTTAACAAGAGCGAAAGCATGTTTTTCAATAAAAGAATATTTAAATTCATCATCAGACAAACTTTGACTCATGTAAGCCACTGGTTTTTTGTTACCTTGGTCATCACCTTGCATGAGGATAACAAAAACTACTTCCTCTATGGCATTAGTATATATCATAAATTCTTTCTCAAAGTCCAGCTTCACCAAAACCGGTGCAGAGATGATTGCTTTCTTGATCCCTACAAAAGTATCTTCAACATCATCTGTCCAAGAAAAAGAATGATCTTGCTTAAGCAGATTATGAATTGGTTTGAACATTATATTAAAATTAGGAATAAACCGATGGATGAAGTTAATAACACCCATAAAATCTTGAACGTCCTTCTCGGAAGTAGGAGCAGGAAGATTAAGGATAACAACAATCCTTTCAGGATCAATGCTTATTCCCTGAATCAGATACAATGTGTCCAAGGATCTTGCCCTTACTAAGGCTGAAAATGGACTTAGAAGGGTTTAGAGAGATGTCAAATTTCCTACATCGCATGATATCTCTTTTAAGATGACCACAATGAACTGATTGGTTTTTAGAGTACACAGTTAAGTCATCAAGGTAGATCTGAATGATCTTGCCGATCAAATCGTTGAAATTTATTTTCATAGCTATTTGAAAAGTGGCACCTGCATTAGATAATACAAAAGGCATACGTTCATAAGAAAAGTTACCCCAACAAGTAATAAACGTGGTTCTATATATATCTTCCCTTTTTACCATGATTTGATTATAACTAGAAAAACCGTTAAGTAAGGACATCATGTATGACCTTGCAACTTGTTGCAAAATCATTTCCATATTAGCGGGTGGAAAGTGATATTTTATACTAGCCCTATTTAATGCACGAAAATGAATGCATAGTATGATCTGACCAGTTTTTTTCCGAACGGGAACCAAATTGGAAACCCATTCAGAATACTTGACTGAAAAGACGATTCCAACTTTCAAGATTTTTTCCAACGCCTTTCAAATAATTGCTTCCAGTGTAGGGTTGATAGGTCTTTGTTTTTGCCTAACTTGTTTTATGCCTTCCTTGATGGAATTGGCATGATGTATAATAGTTGGATCAAAACCACGAAGATCCTCATAAGACC
This sequence comes from Picea mariana, assembly GCA_032191745.1. Taxonomy (NCBI): domain Eukaryota; kingdom Viridiplantae; phylum Streptophyta; class Pinopsida; order Pinales; family Pinaceae; genus Picea; species Picea mariana. The sequence goes on along the minus strand of JASDQU010586330.1, from coordinate 20,940 downwards.
AAGCAAAAACATCTTGAAATTCGCCAAGCAACTTGGCAAACTTCATTTCTCTTCATCAAAACATTGGGCACCTATTTTAACATTCTTTGGAGACTCAAGTGTCCCAATGTTTAAGGAGATGGTTTCACCCACGTTCTTTTTTGAATCCTGTTCTTTATGTTTCTCCTTATTTCCTACATCACTCGATGAAAATGAAATCTCTAGAGGAGTCAAGCTCTTAGGAATCTTGTTATCTTCCATGGATATAATTTCCTTAGGCTTATAAGGTTCATTTTGAATGAAAGCATAGATGCTCTCATCGCTAGGGAAGACCTACCATGATTCTATATTGTCAGGTATATGTGGATGATATAGAGATTGAAAAGTACAATCAGGTCTTTGTGGTAGAAGTTGTTGATTAGGAGAGGCTATAAAAACAACTAATCGATCAACCATTGAATTCAATTCCCTCTTACCATGAGTAATGTTGAAAGATAGTAGGCTTGAGATAAGTTCCCAAACAGATTGGGAGTATCATTTCATCAACTTGTTTCTAGGAGATTATATCTTATGTTCAAGGTTCACAACAAGCTCGGAATCTCCAAAAACTGTAAGGTGACCTCAACCAATATTAAAGGATTTTTCAATGCCTAATAATAAAGCTTCGAATTCAGTGACATTGTTCATGAAAGAAAACTCCAACCTATAAGAAAAGTTGTGGATTTTCCCCAAGTGAGAGTAAAAGATAATTCCAGCTATGTTTCCTTCATTAGAGCATGAACCATCAAAGTACATGTACCACATATCGTCGTCTAAGTTGATTTGTTCCAAGGGAATGTTATCCTCCTCAACAAAGATGGAATACACCCCTATGTCCTCTTCTATATAATTCACATTAGGTTGTGGAACACTTTCTATGTAAGGTGATATCATTCCCTCTCTAAGGACTATGATGTTTTTACCATTCCGAGGAACAAACTAGTGTGTCCCATCGAGTGAGAAGTATCCACCTGTCAAAGCCTGCCAATATCTTCCTAAGATGATTGAGTAAATTCTTACTGGCATATCAATTACCTGAATATTAAGGGTTGTCCTTATTTCAGGGTGTGCACACAAAACCAAGGTCACGTCTTTGATTTCAGCTATGGTCGTTTGTTGTAGACTATTATAAGACAACATGCTTCTTGAATTTTCATTTGTACAAGATAGGCCTACCTCTTCCATAATAATATTCGACATTACACTTTTTCTCAAACCACCGTCAATGAGGAAACAATGGGCGATCTTATCCATAATATTTATAGAAATATAAAAAGGGTGATTTTTTACAGGGTATCTAAATTTATGTACACCTACTTTATTTACAGACGAATCCTCTTCATTTACCTCTTTAGATAGGTTGGCTACAATGGAAGCTTTTCTTTTCATAAATTGTTTTAGATGCCTATGTTGTTCAGGGATGACAACCATGTCCAGATGGGTTGCATCTGCTTTGATGTTGGCCAACTGATTTAGAATATTGTATTTGCAAGAGGGGAGAGGTGAGGTAGTTCCTTGTCTGTCAAGAAACTTAGGAACCTAGAAAGTAACAGCTGGTGAGGATGAGCTCGGGATAGAATAATTGCGGGGAGGATCATATTTGCCTTTGGGAGTGTAGGATTTCTTCCTAGTATTCATGATCATGACATCTTTTGGCTCTACAAAATCTAGGAAAACGATGATAGTTTCCGGTGTTTTACCAAATATCTTATCTATGGCACTCTTCTTTACCTCACATGTGGTTTCATCGAGGTGTTCCTCACAAAAGTTACACCAACTACGAGGCATGATAGCTTTAGCTTGAAAATTATTTTCATTTGAATTTCTAAAGGGGGGTGAAAAAGAGGATGAAGTTGTAGGGGTGAGAGGGGAGACATTTCCCTTTCACTCATACACTATCATATGCTTATTCATGTCTTGTAAAATATGTAATAGGGCATACATCTCTGTCTATTTTACTAATTCTCCCTGAGGAAGACCTATTCTTTCAAGATGTTCTTCATGCTCTAAACAAGTATGCAGAGCGGAACTGAGGTTATCAATGGATTTTTACTCACGCCTATGATGGTAGGGGGAGGGTAATGCATTATAATAATGCATGAAAGTGGCTTGGTTCTGAGGTCGAATGAGTTCATGGATTTTATTGTATAACTTGGTAAAACGCAAGTTGAAGGACTTGATCGTCTCACCATCCTTATAAGAGATGTTATTGTACTCCCGTAACTGCTCAGCTGGGATTTTAGATTTCCCATAGGTGGATTTGACCCAATAGAATAACTCCTCCCAAGTAGACAAAATCTTAGGAGGAAGGTCAAAGAAATCAACCGCAGCCTTTCCTTCCAAGGAATTGACAAATAAGTGTATGCAAGTATTGTTGTCATTGGCTCTTATGTTGTGACAGGCATTAGAAAATACCACTAGGTGTTCATTTTTGGTGACAATGTTATTCCTTGATAACCTAGGAAGATACTCTTTGAATTTAGGAAGTGGACGAGTAGCAGGTGCTAGGTTAAGAGGAGAGGAAACATGCCACAGTGTGGTTGAAGCATCTTCTTCAAATTGAAAAAGCCCATACTTTTTAATGAATTTGGTGAGGTTTGTGGTAGATTGGACAAGGACATGGTGACTATATAACCTACCAATCACCGACGAAGCTGAATACTGAGAGGAGGAAGCACTTCCAATACCACCATATCCACCACTAGATGCCATCTTGTGGATGATAGGTAAGGGAGAGAAAGATGAACTGGATGAATCAAACAAGGTTCTCCTTAGAGCACTTTGTTGGGTTGATAACACAATGTTCTTTCTTCCTATTTCAGCAATAGGATTAATTTTAGGTGATAAGCCTCTTCTTCTCCTTGAAACACAAGGGTCTAAGGACATGAAAAGAAGGTCAAAGCTGAAGGAAAAATAAGGTTATGGCTGATTTCTAGGTTGTCTACATCTAGGTTCCCAAAGTTCTTGGGCACTTATGTCTTGTTCAATTTCTTCCCATGAACGATTAAGCCTAGCTCGAGTATTAGCAGTGTCTAAAATGGTGTTAAACAAATTTAAATCAATGTTAGTCTAATCCTGAAGACCAGACTCAATATTGGGCTGCCTTGCAACAGGTATAGTTATTAAAAAAAATAAAATAGTCAAAAAATCAATATCAGAAAAATAGATGTGTTTGATGATAATCAAGCATAAAAATCAACGAGAGAGATATTGAAGATCTCCCTAGTATGGTCACCAAATAAATGTTGAGGAAAATATATGAAATGATCTTACTCAAGCATTTTCAGATTTTACTTGGCTAAAGCAAGATAGATGGGAATATCACCCTATGTTTATATCCATAAAAAATTGTTTCCTAATCCACAAGTATTGGTTACAAGTGATTAGGCTGATTTTTTTATAAATAAAAGTTTGTTGAAAAATTCAATATTTATGTAATTTTTTGAACATAACAGATACAAAAATAAATGTAGAGATAGAGGTAAGAAAACATAAAGTCAATAATCAACACATATGAGACATAAATCAATCGTTTATTCCATTCCAATTTATCAAAAGAATTGTTCTCTTTACAAAATTCCATGAGGAAGTTTGGACCAAATCCAAACTTAGATGTCCCCGATGAAAACCTTACAAAAGGACTTCTGACAAAAAGTAAAAAAATGAAATTTAAAAGTTGGATCATCTTGCCACAGATTGGTTCCCACTCTACTCTACGCAATAGCCTTTATCAATCATGAAATTTAACTCACAAATAGTAAAGTCTACACAGACTATCAAAGATAGATCAACACCTCTAAAAAACAAGTGTTTGAATGATGTAATTCAGCCCTGAATCTTGTTGTCTACAATAGGACCCTGCTATCATAAAAGAGAATTAGGCTTTCAATGAATTAAAGAATGAATGAAAATTGAAATATCTCAATAAAACTCAAGAGCAAACGTTAGTATGTGTTTCCTTCTATTCTCCTCATGTTCCTCCTTTTTTTTTTTCCTTTAAGCAATCAGAATTAGTTGAAGTAGTTAAAATACCTCTTTAGTTAAGTTAACTAAAACTCAACCAACTTTTTAATTAAGGGGGAAAGGTAATAAAATCATAATAAAGGATTTTAATAAATAATAACTAGTAGGTGAGACCCCTTGTGACTCCCTTTAGTTCTTTAACAAGCATAACAAAACTAGTTAATCAATCAAACACATCCCTCCTTGTGGCTCCCATCATCACTCTCATAATTTGACAATTTATATCAATGATAATTGAAATTATATCCAAAAATATATTATCCATATATCCAAAAATAGTGTGTTGTCCAAAATTTCAGAAGTCAGCTGTTCTCAACAATCAATAAATAAAAACACTTAAAACCCATATTTTCCACTCTGGGAGGCAATCTTCCCCTTGTTGTTGTTGCCACCCCTTGATTTCTCTGAATTTTCCTTAGGATGTGTGGAGCCTTTAGGCCTAACCTCACTAATAACCTGAGAGAAATCATCTCTCAAATGCATACGAGATGACACACATTTGGCAGAGTCATTTGAGGGAGAGGAGGGGGCAACAACAAATTTTCCTTTGTTAGGGGCATGGTGGGCCTCGAATTTTAAAATTTTGCCTGCATGGGAAGATTGTACTGGTGAATGGCTAGGGGAAACTTGGACAATTTTATTAACACGTGGACGAGAAGGTAGAGACAAGTTAGGCCAGCCATGATGTTGGGAGACTGATGGGTGGACAATCTCTTGCCATCCGTCATTTTCGGGACTTCAGGTTGTAATGAGACATGGGGGGGCACTGGGATACCAGGGACATGTGGGGCTTGGAAGGGAGGACTTTTTGGCCTAGGTTGGACCACTCCTTGTCCAATCCAGTTAAAAAATCTAGCTTGAAATAGATGGCATAACTCTTGCGAGTCTACATCAAAATGTATAGAAAACCTTGGCCTTCTAGGGCCCCTATTCCAATTTCCTCTTCCTCTGTTACCCCAGCCATGGCTACCTCTGGTGAAAAAACTCATTCCTATATGCATTATTGAATAGTAGCTAGTTTCTTCAACAACCATACATGACATCTCTTTAAGTATGAAACAAAGTTTGGCTCAGTAATAGATTAGACTCATGCAATCCAATCCATAAAAATCATTTAATACTTGTTCTATGAGCAGGGGGTGAATAAGGGTTCTGGGATATGTGAGGGATTGTATTGAGTAAAAAGTGTTAAAATGAAGGGGGTAGATCATGATTACTACTCAACAAATCATTAAACAAGCAACTGTATCGTAAAACAAAAGAATATATCACTGTAACTCATCCCTGTGCCATCCTTTAATTGTTATAATATAGAGTTTAACTTAACTATAATTTAATTTTAAGAACAGGGAGTGGATAGTGAATATGGGAAGGTGAGGGGACTTGTAATGTGCGAAAAAGTGAGAGAATGGTAGGGAAAAAATGAATATTGTTCATAAAAAAAATCAAGTAATCCATAAAAGCAACTTTGTATTCAATACAAGAAATACCAATTGATCCAAAAAGGATCCAGAGAAGGCTAAGAACAACTCATAGCGCATAGAAGAAAATAAAAACACGCAGAATGTCTTTAGCAGACAATAAAAGGGAAAAACTTCAAAGTTCCCAAAACTCAGTTAAAAGTGCATGATCACATAGAGCGTGTCACAAGGTTTCTATCGACACAAACGACTTGTCAAATAGAGTTACAGAGCAAAAGTTATAAGCAGTCAAAGTTCAATCAAACTTGGTCAAAAGTCAAAACATTAAAGTGACACATGGCATGCAAGGGTGACACATGGCACATCCGTACAGATGAGTTGGGAAGATGACATGGAAAAGGATGGAATACATGTGGGCAAGTTAGGTGATGACACATGTCCTTTTCATGGGAAAATTAGATTGCGACAAGTGGTAGTTTTGTGAACAAATTATATGGTGCCACATGGCCCAATCATGGGTTTCCATGTGGCAAACCTCCAATGGCTGGTATGACCAAAATTTTATGACTCCACCAGAGTCAAACTCATGACCTCTCACCAGCCCAAAGGCCCCACAAATCCACGCTACCACTACACCACACTATGTTGCTTGTAAGCAATATGGTTCGAATTTTATTTAAATCTAATATTTTATATGGGCACCAAAGGAAAGGGGCTAGGTCTTCGACCCAACCCCTAATTACATGTATTGTCCCATACGACCATATTTTTCTGCCCTCTTAGGAGATTATTCCAATATGCCACCAAAATTAGCATATTCCGCCAACTATCCATCATTTATAACATATGCTAAACCGTCCGACAATTTAGCGTGTGTGCCCAACCACATACTAAAAGGGGAGCCAACAGGATTCGATCTCGAGACCTCTGCCTAACCGCACCCTAAACTTATCCACTCTAACCAACATGCCAACCATCACACTTAATGCTAACCGCTCACAAAATTGTATAAGATGGGTGTTCGGGCAGAGTTCAAAACACATACACACAGAGCACGAGAGTGGAGAATTGAGCGCACTCGTAGAAGTGGCATGCAAACTGATGCAAGGGTGCCTCTTAGGCTAGAACGTGTTTGACCCTAATCAAGGTGTGGAGACAATCATTTTTAGGTAAAATGACACCATGAACGTAGTGGTGGTGTTATTTTTTTTATCTGAGCAAAGCATTTGTAGCTTAACTTT